>JAJKFI010025404.1:0-15862 GCA_029204185.1 Lerista edwardsae | reverse complement strand
CAGGTATCCACTGATTGAGTATCCACGGTTTCAGGTATCCACTGATTCAGTATCCATGGTTTCAGGTATCCACGCAACGGAACCCCAGCAGATACCGGGGCATGCTTGTATATATTTCCAAAAGAGCCCCTAGTAAGATTGCCAACATTTTTATTTGCCTCTATTCTTGCGCCACTCATAGCGGTTGACTGGGCAAGCATGCACAAAGTGATCATGTTCCCCTCCATACGGTGAGTATGCCAGATCCTCTTCTCTTCAGGCCGTTTCCACGAAAACAAACGGTTTTCTCATTGCCATTCACTTGGTCCCAAAGGGAAGGGAACAGACACTCCCAACCTAATGAAGCAACTAATTAATTTTTGCTGTTTTTTTTTTTTAAATCATTTACTCTCAGGATTTCTATTTCATTGGCACCTTTCACAAGAGAGTCTGGTTCATCCTGGCAGATGGTGAGATTCTTTTTTTGTGTGACTAGGGCCTCCCCCCCCCCCTTTAAATCACTTCGGACTGCTTTGAAACATGGTTGTCACTCAATTGCAAGAAGTCCCATTGCTTACTTACTAATTCCAGATGCTGCACTCTCGCACAGATGCACAGACGCACAGACGTGCGCCATCCTCCCTGACTCAGAGAGTGGTCCAAACGCGTTTTATGGTGTACCTTGTGCTGGCCAAACTTTGCTGGCCTAACTGTGACGGCCTAACTCCAGGTTAGGATTGCATTCGGAGAGAGACATTCATCTTGTGTCTGAAGTGCACATTGCTTGCACGAAACGTGGCACCCGCCACGTTTCCAGAGAGCGCAGCTCAGGTTGGTGCCAGTACTCCAAAAGTGCCGGACACCATTTTTCTGGACGTATGAGAGAGAACTGGGAGAAATGAGAGAGCTGCCAGGTAGCCATGCCACCAGCTTTCTGAGTTGGACCCAAAACATCACAGACAATAAGAGGAACATCGTGACATCTCTAGAACAACAGGGAGACTTGGCATCTAGACAGGTGACATCACAGATAATGGAGACAGCTGGGAGGCATTTGAAGACACACACACACACACACACACACACACACACACACACACACACACACTCCCCAAAAGGATCCCTTTTCTAGCACAACCCAACTGCCACCTGAGTCTCAATTTAAGCATTTAATAAACGCAAGGCCAAACTGGCTTTGCCCTCCTGAGTCCTGGGTCTCAAATTCCCTCTCATGCCATCCTATCAAAACAGCACAAACAATTAAGTCGTAATTAGCCTCTTCTGGTGAAAAGGCCTCGGAGACCTGGTTGGCTCTTGATGACTGTTCGGCACCGGTGCGGCTGAAAATGAATGATGTGTTTTGCTGAAGTAATTCATGGCTCCCTTTGCCAGGCACGGGGCAGAGTATGGAGCCCCCAATTGTACAATGAAGAACCCCAAACGGTGTAGCCTTTCCTCATATGGAAAATGCCCCAGCCCAGAAATCACCTTTTCTGCACTGTCCCCAGTTCCACAATATCCACCATATCCTTTTCTGAGATGTGGCAATCAGAACTGTGCGCGTTACTCAGGTGTGGGCAAATCCAGGAGCCAGCACACAGCTCCATGTTTATGTTCCCCGAAAGCTCTGCTCCCCCCACGTGAAGGGAGCCTCTTTCATCACGCCTTATTTTCAAAGAAGGTGGTTTGTCAGCAAGGGATGAAGACATGCCTGGTGATGAAAGGAAATTCTGGACTGATCTGTCCATCGTTCCCTTAATGCCGTTTCTATCTTATAGAAGGCAAAAGTTTCCACTGGAGCTCCTGGCTCGGAATAGAGGCGACCATGTGAAAGTGACAACGATGACTTTCTTATGGGCAGGAGGTCTAGTCAAGAGGGTAAAAGCCGCTGTTACGCCCGAAGATAAGATCTGAAGGTCGCCAGTTTGAGAACACCGAAAGTTTCAGTGAGCGGCAGACCTTGAGAATGCGACTGATAAGATCTGAGCTGAACTGTCTCCGGCTGCCTGTGAGAGAGGAGTTGTGCTGGGCCAGCTGTTTCTTTGGTGAGAGCAAAGAAGCCATTTATCAGCCGGCGGGAAGGCAATCGTGCGGCCAGAAAGAAAGACTGGACTATGAAAGTTTCATTGAATGTAGTAGTTCCTGAAAGATAGAACCTCTTTGGGATTTGTAAAACCCCTCTGGGTTAGAAAAAGCCTGCCTATGTAAACCGCCTTGAATTAAAGTCAAAGAAGCGATCTAATGACCAAGAAAGGCAGTATATAAATACCGGGATGATGATGATGATGATGATGATGATGAGCTGTGGCTGTGTTTGCCACAAAAGGGACTTCCAGGTGAATCAACCAGGCTTGATTAAATGCTTTGGAGAGATCAAAATAAAGTGATGTGTTCAATATTTTGGTCCAGCTCAAATCAGATCTGCCATAAGCTCCCAGCGGGTAGAGGCACAACCAGGGCAGAGCCCAAGGGGCAAATGCCCCAGGTGCCCACCAAAGAGGGTACATGACTACCCCTCAGGCACCGCCCTAGTTACAGAGAAGGCAAAGCCAGCTTTGCACCCCCTTCTTCAATGGGGAGCCTCCACAAGAGAAGGATCGGGGCTCAAAGCTGCAGCAGCAAGCTCTCCCTCCCCCAGGAAGTGATGTCACATGAAGTCATGACATCACTGCCCCGTGCGCTGGGACAGAGCATTATTCATCTGCTAGCGGGCCCGTTTACAAATCAATATTGGGTCCAAAAGCCGGGCTCCTTCTGCAGGAGATATTTTTACAGCTTGGAGGGCAAATGTTGCTTTTATTGTTGAAATCTAATCATGGGGAGAAATAGAAAGGTTCGTCTCTTGTTTGTCAGCCGCGATGCTTTGGCCTAAATTATTTATGTGTTATTTGTAGAGCAGAGAGCAAAGGAGATCCTATCTTCAATCTTAATGAAAGATGGTTGAGGTTGGTTGGTTGTTTTTTTCATTTTTGAAAAGCTTCAAAAAGCTGCCTTTGAAGGTGTTTCATCTAGGAAATGCTAAATATAGCGAAGGACAAGGTAGTTCTAATACCCTTCCTACATGCAATTTTTGAATTTTTTTAATGGACATGGGTTAGGCATATGGGCACCGGTGTAACAAGGGTAGGGCCTGAGGTGCACCTGCCCCAGGTGCTACACCAAGGGGGAGCACAATTGTTTTTCCTCCACCAGCACCTCCTTCTGTGACTCCTCCAGAGAAGGAGGAAGCAATGCCAGTGGACACTTTGCAGTCTCCGCCAGAAGAGGGACAGAAAATTAGTGGATAGGTCAGTTGCCCTAGAAACAGCGCTGCAGAACCCACAAGAGGAAACTCAAAGTGACGTCACAGGAAGTGAGGACCATAGAGAAGACCATAGAGATCAGTGTGTCATGAGAGGAAAAACATTGATAATTGCCGGTCTCGGCCATTATCTTTCCCAGGGGCTGCCTGAGAGACGGTTTAGAATGTAAGACGGGCCTTGGGCATGATCCAGCAGCGCTCTTCTTCTAGAACAGAAGTCATCAAACATGTGACTTCTGCATGCCAAAAAAACCCTTCCCTGTCCTAAGTTGTGTTTACTTTTCTTCTGAAGTGCCATTAATCTTCCAAACTGGCAGGGATGCTCTCGGCAGTCACATCTATGCCCAGCGTCCCAGAAGGCTGTGCAGCAGGACACCGATCATGGACGCAGCTGCCCAGAGAGTCCCTGCTTCCAGTTCAACTTGAAAGACTAGCAAAGCTTCACGGAACAGTAAGCTCCACTCACAAGGCAAAAAGGTTTCTCCAAACCCCGAACCCAGGCCAGGGTTTGGAGCACTCTGTTCTAGAAACAAACCTACAAAATATGAGCCCTGTTTCGCAAGATTTTTCCAGCCTGACCTGCAGCACACGGTGGTTTCCTTTGATGCACGCTGCAGTCTCCAACCGCCAGAAGGTGAAAGGATACATTTGCAGTCAGCACTTCTCCTGCAGGCTTTCATTAAAGAAGACACGGTGACTCTGATAAAATTAATGCCACCAGCTCCTCTTAATTGTTCTTGACATTTTCCATGGTGTGCCAATGATGGATCATGGAACTCAAGAATCAGCTGGCCAGGCAATCAGGAAAAGTCACCTGTTTGGTTTTATTTCTGGTAGGAAAAACAAAAAAACTATCCTGCTCAAGTCTCCAGTGCTCTCAAAATCCTCATTCCCAATGAAAAACAAGACTTCCTTGGAGTTTCTGGGCATGGGAGTGGCTGGTTCCTAGAGTGGATCTGAGCAGGAGAGTGGCTGGATCCTAGAGTGAATCTGAGCAGGAGAGTGGCTGGTTCCTAGAGAGGATCTAAGCAGGAGAGTTGCTGGTTCCTAGAGTGGATCTGAGCACGAGAGTGGCTGGTACTTAGAGAGGATCTGAGCATGAGAATGGCTGGTTCCTAGAGAGGATCTGAGCAGGAGAGTAGCTGGTTCCTAGAGAGGATCTGAGCAGGAGAGTGGCAGGTTCCTAGAGTGGATCTGAGTATGAGAGTTGCTGGCTCCTAGGGAGGAACTGGCTTCGAGGGTGTGCTGGTTCCAGTGTTCCAGTTATAGGTTTTCTGTCTCCAGCATCTCTGACTTTGGGGTTTCCTGGGTGGCAAGTCTAGCTCCAGGTTCCAGCATGGTTGTGAGCTGGGATCGGGTCTAGGGACAGTCATTACAACCCGATGGCTCGTTGCTCCAGTCCAGTGTTTCTCAAACTGTGGATTGGGACTCAGTTGGCAGGTATTTTATTGCTCTCCCATTGGGCACCAGGTTGTCGTGTGCGTTGTGCTAAGATCTGGGGTTGGAAAAAAATGCATTTACATTGAAGCACAGACGGGCTTTACAATCCAGTTTTGTTTTGTTGTCACTGCTATTTTTAGAGAGCTCTGATCAGAACACACTTAAAAACGGGCATGTCGCCGTTTCCCGATTGCTTTTGAAGCATCTATTTTGTGCAGGTAGATTTCTCGTTGTTCCTTAGCGCAGCTCATGAAAGTGTAGCCTGACGCAGAGGGCAAAATGGGGCCCTGGAAGTGATGTCACAACAGGAAGTGACATCACTGTTGTAATTTCATTTTCTTCTTCTTTGGCCATAACTTTTGATAGAATGAAGGTATTACTCTCCAATTTGGTTTCATTGCATTCTGCATGAAATTCCGCATCAAATGGTATAAAACACGATGGTATTATTCATTCACACCAAGGTTTTCACCACTTTGGCCACTGGTGTCAAGCTCGGCTTGTTGCGCCCCTAAAGCTTGTAGCCCGGTGCAATTGCACCCCCCTGCACCTCTTTAGCTCCGCCTCTGGCACTGTTGAGCTGAACCAATTTCACCCCTCTCAGCCTCAAGGCCTGTTGCCCAAGCTCTTTCCACTTGGCATCTGACGACCGATAATTTGGTTTTCCACTTTTAACACTGTTTTCTGAGCACAGCCTGTAATGTGATTTGGCTCAATGGCTTGAAACAAACAATTCTGTCTCGGGCCAAGCCGAAGCCAGGAAAACTTCAACCAAAGCCATTGGAGATTGTAAAATCTTAACAGAAGCAGTGAGAGAAAAATGCCTTCATTGGGGACCCGCCATCACTGACTGACTGCCGGCGGTAAAATTAGCATGGCAAATTGTCTGGGTGTTCCCAGTCAGTGGAATAACCCCAACTGCCTTACGCTGTGTGTGGGCTGAGACTTGCATGTGTTGAAATGTCTCTTGCATTGATTCGGGCGCTTTAAAAATAACTTTTAATAGAATGTTTGATTCCATAATGGACGTGGTTGTGTTTATGGCAGAACTGCAGCTGGAACACATTCAGCAACTGTTGTCTGGTGGCTGGGAGCGGAGAGAAACTCCCTGTGCATTGCTGGGTTGTGTTTCGCCAGCCAAAAAGGACCCAGACAGTGTGGTGCAGTGGTTAGAGTTTGTGGGTTAGGGCAGCTGGGTTCAGATCCCCACGCAGCCATGAAGTCACACAATTTTTCCACCTAACCTACCTCACAGGGTTGGTGTGAGGATAAAATGACATCGCACGTGAATACTGTCCTGAAATCCCTGGAGGATATAAATGTGAGTCACAGAGCACAATCCTAACCTGGAGTTAGGCCGGCACAGTTAGGCCAGCAAAGTTTGGCTGGCACAA
The DNA here is from genome assembly GCA_029204185.1 of Lerista edwardsae. NCBI lineage: Eukaryota > Metazoa > Chordata > Lepidosauria > Squamata > Scincidae > Lerista > Lerista edwardsae. Next base: position 9,748 of record JAJKFI010025404.1, on the reverse strand, counting down.
GGGCCGTCGTCAAGTATGTTTGGACCACTCTTGGAGTCAAAGCTCAGCACACAGACATGCGCCATCCTCCCTGACTCCGAGAGTGGTCCAAATGTGCTTTAAGTTTGGCCCTTGTGCCGGCCAAACTTTGCTGTCAAACTGTCAAACATAGTTCTACTGTCAAAGGTAGATGTCAACAAATTTGTCCCTTCTTCCATAAGATGTCCCTTCAGATCTTTGAAGAGTGCCATCATATACCCTCTCAGTCTTTTCTTCTCCAAGCTAAACATACCCAGTTCCCTCAACCTTTCCTCATAGGACTTGTCTTCCAGCCCCCGATCATCTTTGTTGCTCTTCTCTGAACATGCTCCAGTTTGGCTGCATCCTTCTTGAACTGAGGTGCCCAGAACTGGTGCCAGAATTCAAGATGTGGGGCCTGGTTATGTCCCACAGATTGCTAAGTATCAATTGAAGATTCTTTTGCATTATGTTGCTAAAGCAAACAGATAAGTCGAGAAGATTTAGTCGAGAAGATTTAGTCGAGAGGGTTAATGCCTCCGTTTGCCTGAAGATAAGAGCTGAAGATCTGAAGGTCGCCAGTTCGGGACAGCCGGAAGTCTCTGTGAGCGGCAGACCTCGTTAATTGCGACTGATTAACAGCTGAGCTTCGGCTGCCTTGTGTGAGGGGGAGTTGTGCCGAAGTTCAGCTGCTTCTCTGGTGGGAGCAGGGAAGCCACTTATCAGCCAGCAAGAAGACAAACGGGTGGCCAGAAAGAAGGACTAAATCCAGAAAGATCCATCTGTATGTGTGTAGTTCTTGAAAGATAGAACATTTCTGTATACATTGTAAAAACCTTCGGGTTTCTGAATAAAAGTCTGCCCATGTAAACTGTCATTAGAGAAATCTGGTGACCGAAGAAAGGCGGTATATAAATCCAAGTATTATTATTATTATTATTTTATAAATAAACACACCTCAAAAAAAACAACACACCCAGTAATTGATTACCACTTGCACACCAGTTGTGAAACGTGATTAGGAGGGCTCCTGCACATTTAACGGCAATGTAGTAAGGCCACATTCCACAGGTCAAGCTCACCCTAACAATGGGAAAGCTTCACCAGTTGAATGTCTGTCACAGAGCTGTTAAAGGGACGGGGGGGGGGAACGGGTGATCTTCTTGTGAGTTGCGCTTCAAAAGTCCTGTGACTGGCAATGCAAGAGGGAGACGATCAACTCTTTCAAAACACAAAATGTTGTGTCAAAGGGACCCAGGACAGAGAGTCCAGCAGAGGGTTCCACAGACTAAATCAGGACACACTGATGCTACTTTTAGATGCGTTTCGGCAGGTTGTGCTCCCGGCAGGCTGGACTCCTTCAGCTGGTCTTCCTGGCGCCTCTCCAACGCCACAAATAAACCTCCCGTCCTGCAAGAGCTATGCTAACCTTTCTTGAAGTTACGCTCTGGCCAATTCCAAGGAAGGTCTGCCAACTTTTTCGACTGCCGCACCACGGGCAGAAACCCGGCAAGCAGAAATGAAGGAGGGGAAGATTTGCCTGGCGTGGAGACAAAACGAGAGGTTCCAAAATGAGAAGGAGCACACCACCTTTCTGCATTGGAAAGCAGCAGGCTCTGGTGTCACAATGATGGCACTTCCAGCCATGACATCACTTCCGGTGGGTCCTAGACAGTGTCATTCTAAAAAGTGGGTCCCGGTGCTATGACAGTTTCAGGGAGCAGATTGGTGGGGGTTTCCACATGTCCTGATTTTGAACAAGAAGACAGGACAGGAACAAACGAGGAAGGGTGGAAGAGAGAAGAGCATTGGGCTAGGGCGTCTGGGACGCTCTAGCTCTCCACTCGTCTCCTCTCCACTTCCTCTTTCATTCCATTCCATTTTTGCTTTTTTTAACGCAGAAAACAGAAAAACCGGTTAAGTGTACTGCTAGATAAAGAACACGCTGTCTCCGCCACCTGCAGTTCTTGGCCTGCCCTGCTCTTGTGCATAAGAATCTATTCTTGCCCGTCGTCTTCTTACTCTCCAGGAAGCTGCTCCTGTGCGCACAGATCTTGGAGCACGCGGGCCCCCATCCTTCGAATTCAGGCCCAGCAGACGTCTCAATTGGATGACGTCTGTTTTGGGCACAGCCAGGCTGCAATTGTAAGAGCTTCGGCCAGGCACCCCAAATGCACTGAGAGATTTTGCAAAACAGAAGCAAAACCTCCGTTTTGCCAGGGTCTAAAACAAGAAAGGAGAGAGGAGGGAAAATAACCGTCTTTGAGCTAATAAAGTAATTTGGAAATGATAGAGTCTCTCTCTCTCTCTCTCTCTCTCTCTCTCCTGTTCCTCTTCTTACTGGGCTGATACATTTTTAATGCTCCTTGATGTAGCTATTAAGTGAGTAATTGAAGGGGTTGGAAACTGAGACCGGTAGAACTTGTAAGTAACAGGCATGTCAGAGACATTGGCCGTCTCCAATTACTCAAGTCTCTCCGTGGGCTGGCTTCAGCCTGCCTTTTCAAAGAGGCAACTTCTCTGCCGGGCTACATGGGGGCTGTTTGTACATTTCCTTCCCCCGCCCGTGATGTGTTCTCAGCAGTTTTTCACGCTGCCTTCGAAACCTGAACTTGCCTTTAACCCGTTTTGTTCACACCCGCAGAGCCGTTAAGCAGAAACATGCCCTCTCTGTTCGGAGCATAAAGGAATAGAGAGAGAGAAAAATACGAAAGGCCAGGTTACAGATTGGGCAGGCCCAAAGAAAGACGGTGTTATTGATTTTTACTACAGCATCCTTCCATTGGGGGACAGTTCCCTGCCCCGAGGGGGCTCCCAATCTGAAACAGACTCAAGGGAGACTCAACAGAGAACAGAATGGGGACGTGCCAAAGTTGATTGGGAACAATACACCATGACTTAACGCTTGTGTTGGCTCAACTGCAGGAAGGTAGAAAGATTAAAAGTGCAATCCTTACCTGGAGTTAGGTTGGCACAGTTAGGCCAGCAAAGTTTGGCCGGCACAAGGGACACTGTTAAGTATGTTTGGACCACTCTCGGAGTCAGGGAGGCCAGCACACAGATATGCGCCATCCTCCCTGACTCCGAGAGTGGTCCAAACGCCACTCCCTTGTATCTGGCATTCTGAGGTAAATTTCTGAGGTAAAATTCTGAGGTAAATAAAGCGAAGTCTGGCCAGCACAAGGGATACCATAAAATAGGTCTGGACCACTCTTGGAGTCAGAGAGGCCAGCACACAGACGTGCGCCATCCCGCCTGACTCCGAGAGTGGTCCAAACGCCACTCCCTTGTATCTGGCATTCTGAGGTAAATTTCTGAGGTAAAATTCTGAGGTAAATAAAGCATCCGCCATCCTCCCTTATGGGGTCCTTCTTTCTCCTCTGCAAGCTGCTCTCAATCATTTGGGCAACAAGAACAGTTGCTAGACTTATTTGACGGTCGGCTGACTTGGGATCACCACTGCCATGGTAGATGTGGCGGCGCACGTTCATGGCCTCCACGGACTGACGGCCCTTTGTCCGCCACACACAATTGCGTACATCTCCGCCCCTTCTCCCACCCAATTCCCCCCTACACACACCCATGACAATAGGCTGCTTGTGTAGCAGCAAACAATATCTGTTGTTCCCTTCCCCCCCCCCCCCGTGCAAGGGATAGACCCCGTTCCTCCACCAAACTGCTGGTACTCTGAAGCTCGAGCTTCGCTAGGGGTGGACAGGCCTTGCTGGAAGGGTAAAGGAAGGTCCATGGAGATTGGAGCAGGCCGAATGCCACCCCCTAGTGGGCAACTCCAAGCATGGCAGCTCAATCTCCTAGCTCAGTGGTTCTCAAACTTCCGTAGCACTGAGCCCCACTTGTTTAAAATGGCACTCAGCTAGGTTTAAAAGTAAAGGTAAAGGTTTCCCCACGACCGAATGGTCTAGTCGTGACCAACTCTAGGGGGCGGTGCTCATCTCCCTTTCAAAGCCTGTAGAGCCGGCATTTTGTCCGAGGACAAGTTTCTGTGGTCATGTGGCCGGCGTGACTCTACGCCGTGGCGCACGGAACGCCATTACCTTCCCCCCGAAGTGATACCTATTTATCTACTTGCATTTAAGTGCTTTCGAACTGCTAGGTTGGCAGGGGCTGGGACAAGCAACGGGAGCTCACTCGGTCACGCAGTCTTGAACGCCCAACCTTCCGGTCGGAAAGCCCAGCAGCAGCGGTTTAACCCGCTGCGCCACCACGTCCCTACTCAGCTAGGTTTACAAGACTTAAAAAAAAAAAGTTAATATTTTAATTTAACTTTATTATTTCTGGAAAAATTATTTCTAGAATAAATATTTCAATTATTTATTTACAAGGATTTATTTATTTGCCAAAAAACAAAAAACCACCACCACCACACAAACCCACAATCCGAATTCTCACGATGAGGCAGCTCTAATGAATAGCCTCAAGACTTGAGGGGCTTAGTGATGTGACCCAGCCTTTAACTGCCCCCCACTACCCCTCATTGACAGACTTGGGGGGGGACACCAGAAAAAAGACACTCAGACATGTAACTCCCTATAGCTAGGCAAGCTTGCAAACTGCAGGCGCTTAGCTCTTTGCAGGGCAGTGATTTTTGCATAACCCCAGGCCTTGAGAGAGTTATCTCATTTTTCTATCACCCGGGGTTTTCATTGGAGGCTATGCAGGACCAGTGATGTCATGCAGGGGGTACGCGGGGGTACACGAGTACCGGTTTCTAGGATTATGGCTGGCCCCGCCCATTCGCCCACCCACTCGTCGACTCCGCCCCCTGCAACATTTGAATTTCCTGCATGTTTGAGTTGCCTGCACGTTCTCAGAGCCAGGCAGGCAGGCAGGCAGCGAGCGGAGCCTTGCCTTGCCTTGCTACTGAAAAATGAGCTGCTCTGGGGTTTTGGGACTGTTGGGTCACTTTAACATGATGCCAGGCCTCCTTAACATGTTCTAGGGGTGCTGTGGAATACTGTTGCAACTGTTGGGTCAGTTTAAAATAGTCTGAAGCCTCAAAAAGGGCTTTTTTCATGTCACTTCCTGCCACGACCTCACTTCCGGCTTATGACGTCACCTCCGATGGGCGGGTCCCGACACATGCCAATCAAAAGTGAGTACCTGTTCTTAAATCATTTAGATGACACCACTGTGCAGGACCCACCAGAAATCAGGTCCCAGCCCACCGTGTGGGTCCTGACCCTCAGTTTGAGAAATGCTTTCTTAGCCATGGTGTTATGCTGCCTATTTTAGAGCCGATCCAAACATTTTCTTACATGACTCTTTGGCGCAAACCAAAAAGGGGTCATTCCAATTTCCAACGGTGAAATTCAGCATTGTGGGAGTGATTTGGGAGTGGAATAGAAAGCTCTGGTTAGGGGAATAGGTTTTTGTAAAATTTCAAATTTGGGGAGTGATTTGGCATGGTTTGTAGGCTGTCCTGAACACAAGGTGGAGGTACATATATAATGTGGGATAAGTAAAGAAGATTGAACAGACTTCTATAGAAAAGCAGAACAGCACCATCTAGTGGCCATGTGATGGTAGTGCTGTGGAGGTGATCAATAACTATACTAGGGGTGTGCGTTCTTGGTGATATTTTTTTCCAAAATTTCTGGATTAAAATAGCAAATTGCACGTTTTGTGTTTTTAGCCTACATTCTCAACCTTATTTTCATTCATTTTAAATGCTTCAAAAGTCTACCAGGTAGATGATACAGGTGATATAGTGTCAGCAGATGCAGCCGCAGTATTATTTCTGATTGGAAAAGTACCCAGGCTACTGCAAAACTTAGCATTTTGCCCCCCTTCTCGGAACGCCATTGGGACCAAGCGATAACCTTAGCCGTTTTACACTTCTAAGAACTGGAGCCAGATCTGCATCTTGTTGGGGGGACAAGCAGAAAAAACGTATGCAAAGAATTAATGGAATGTTGGGTGTTTTTTTTTAACTCAGAAAAGAATCACAGAAGAAAACTGGGTCAGGGGTTTTACTTTATTGAACATAAATGACCAACTTATAGACGGTTCTCCAAAAAGAAAACCATCCTTTCCTAGATACAAATAATCGCCCATCTCCTCTTCTTACGGCGAGGAAAGGGGGAACAAAGGAAAACAAAAACGACAGGCTGCCTAGTAGAGGGAGTTAGTTTCACTCTACAAACCAAGATTAACCCAATACACATAAGACCATCTCTTCCCATCTCATGTACCTCCCCGCGCAAGGCATTCATTTCATGTGTTGCGTTCCAAATACAATCTCTTGCCTTGCCCAAATCAGGTTGTTCCTGAAGAAGGAGGGTGGTGGATAGCCCAGGAAGAGAGGTTGAGAAGTCAAACCATGCAGCTAAAAAAAAGATCTTTCCAAAGCATCAAAGGAAAATTGGGGAAGAACTCAAAATCTGCTCGCAAGAGGCAAAAAAGGACTCCCTTTCGAAAAATGAGCACAGTTTCCAAGGCCCCAGCGTATATTTGCAAGACAAGCCCGCGAGCATGTGCAGAGGTTTGCTTGAGTGCGAGGCAGGAAATGGACGAGAGATCGGAGAGGCAGAAAAAGCAAGAGAACATTTTGGGTTTCCAAAACCAAGGGTGTTTTGTACTACAAAACACTTGTACTACATGTAGTACAAGAGTGTACTACATACATTTAATTTATGGACTTCGGATGCAGGGATGGTGGTTGGGTTGAAGAGGGAAAATAAGGGAGTCTTATTTCTCTGACTAAAGAGGTCTATCAGCAGCTTGTGGGCCACGATGGGCATACTGAGCTTCCACATTCAAGAGCAGTCTATACTTGAACATCAATTGCAGGAGAGAGAGGTGGTGTGTGGATTTTACATGCCTTCATGTCATGCTTGTGAGCTTCCCCAGAGGCATGGGGCTAAACACAGGCCAGACTAGATTGACCCACTTTGGTTCGAGAACAGGGATGTCAAACATACTGCCCGCAGGTTGGACGCTGCATCCGGAAGCAATTCATCCAGACCCTGTTATAATTAGGCTCCCTCATTTTGATGATTGGGCTCTCTCATATCTTGAAATTGCAAACAAGACTTGCACGCTTCCCCCCTTTTCCGTCAATGGGTCCAAATGTGATCAAGATTTGTGTGTTTTCTTTTCTGCCATTTGCAGCTAGCGAGCTCCTGAATGAGGAAAAAAAGTGCTTATTTCTGGTCACTCTCTGCTTAATGAAATCACTTCCTGCTTTATGATATCACCTCCTATTTTATGATGTCACTTCCTGCCCACAGCAGGCATCAAGAATGCTATTCAGCCTGATGTATGAAACAAGTTTGACAGCCCTGGTCTACGGCATCTAAGTCATGAGTTCAGTAACAGTAACCAGAAGGTTCGCCGGGGGGGGGGGGGGGGGGAAAAGGGACTTACTGGGGTGCTGTTGTCTGCTGATGAAAACAGGGTGCTGGATTAGATAAGACCCTAACTTATGGCATTCACCGGAGCCCCAAAACGCCTTTAAAATGTGGAGTTGTCAAGCCACAATTTTGCTACATGGCTGCCAATGGACAAAGAGGGTTTATATGAAAGGGGGGGACAATTACCTTGTTACAGGTGCAAACAGCTGTTCCACCCAAATCTGTTCTCTGCCCAAGGCCAGGTTTTGGCACAAAAGGGAACACTGAGTAATAAGAACTGCGACACCTTTTTCTTTTTCTGCCATAATTTCAGCCATTATAAATAACTGCGAACGAGCAATGGGGTAGAAATGCCGACAGTTGTGGGAAAACTAGAAGGCAGAGAAAAGTAAAAGCAGAGCCCATCAAAATCATGCGGCAGAGATAGGGTGGCGCTGAAGGAGGACAGAGGAAATTGTACGCTTAACACACTCCTCTGTGTCTGGAAAAAATATATATATTAAAAGACGCATATTGAAAGCTAGTTCAGGGAGAAAACCCTTTGGAGCCAGCTTTCTACATGCAGAGAAGCTTTGGGGGGTGGGGGAAGCAATCCTCCACGTGCAGGACGAAGTGGGATATTCCGAGATGGACCTTGCCACGGAATCCTGCCAGATGTGGGGACTGACCCACTGCAGCTCGGAGTGTCGGCTTCCCAGGCCAACAGCGTGCCATTTTGGGTGGGCATGGAGCTCCCTTGTGCCGACAAAAAGCTGCACTTCCGAAGCATCTCTTTCCGGGAGCGCGCTTAACAGGAACCCTTAATGGAAAAGGGGCACACCAGTTTGCTTCTTGGGGGGCCAACCGCAGAGCGCCAAAGGCCTGCTCTTCCTCACCCAATCCCGTAACAGCCTGTGCGTGACTGAGATCAGGAGCTCGGCTCCTCCTCACAAAAAACGGGTCATCCGCGAAGGGCCCTCTTTTCAAAAATAATTATTATAATAATAATCACACGAGTCCACCATGATGGGAAAGAGAAAGAAAAAAAAAACTGGTTTGGGAAGGAGGCGACGAAGACATTCATTCTGTTTTTGTGCAAACCGTGGTTAATGCTTAAAAAGTTCTCGTTCTCTCTCCCCAGCAGAAGCCAGGACAAAAGGTTTTCCCCGTTGCCTCGTTCTGACGGCCCAGTCTGTGCGGCGCTTTAGGAGTCGTCCCCAAGGATTTCTTTCACAAAGGAGGCTATATCCGTCGGTCGGGGGTCATGGAGGGTGAAGAAAGGGTGAGCCTGGAGGAAAGGAAGAAGAGACCATTTTGCTTGGGAGGAGTTGCAAAGCATTGTGGGAAGGACGCAGCCATGGCAGGTATAAACCATGTTCTGGTTTATGCTACCTCATAAACTACTAGTTCTGGAAGTAGGCTACCTCAGAATGACAAGTGCAAGGCAGTGGCCACAGGATGCAGGCAGCCTGTTGTCTTGTGCGCTCCCTGAGGCATCTGATGGGCCACTGTGAGATACAGGAAGCTGGACTAGATGGGCCCTTGGCCTGATCCAGTGGAGCTTTTCTTATGTTCTGAAGGCCCAGACTGGGTTGCAAGTTATTCTAGCTCCCTCCCCACAGACAGGATAGCAAATTCTGGTGTTTTTTTTACCTCAGAATTTTACCTCAGAACGCCAGATACAAGGGAGTGGCAAAAGGACGCAGGGATCTGGTGGCCTTGTGTGCACCCTGAGGCACCTGGTGGGCCACTGTGAGATACAGGAAGCTGGGCTAGATGGGCCTTTGGCCTGATCCAGCGGGGCTGATGGTCTTATAATGAAAGGACGTCTCCAGTATCTGGCTAACAAGATGACCTAAGAGGCCTATGTGGCTTGTGCATTGAGCAAAGAGGTGGGTGGGGGTCAGAGAGAAAAAGGGAGACTCACCATGAGTTCTAAATAGCTCAGTCGTTCAGCGGGATTCTTCTTCAAACTGGTGGGGGGGAAAGAGAAAACGAAATGCCAATGGTTCCTGTCACGCTCTGTGTATGAGCCGGGGAGGGGGGGGGTGAAAGAGGAGAAGCACTTACCACTGTGCTGTGAAATCCACGAAGTCCGCTGAGAAGCTGTCGGCAGGGAGCTGAGGGGAGGGCTCTTCAACCACTTGCCTGAGCTGCTGGAAAGGGGTCCCCCACGACTCGTAGGGGAAGCGGAGGATGGCCATCTCAATCTAGAGGTGGAGAGACAGACCCAGAACGCCGTACGTGAGTCTCTCGGGCGGCTAGTTCCAATTACGCACCACCTCTCCTCACAAGCGCCGCAAACTTAAAAAACAGCAGTTTCTACAGTAAAATTTAAACATTAAAAAAGTAAAAAAAAAAAAGTATATGCCAAAAAACATCCGTTACGCTTCTTACCA
>JAJKFI010025403.1:0-15879 GCA_029204185.1 Lerista edwardsae | reverse complement strand
CAGGTATCCACTGATTGAGTATCCACGGTTTCAGGTATCCACTGATTCAGTATCCATGGTTTCAGGTATCCACGCAACGGAACCCCAGCAGATACCGGGGCATGCTTGTATATATTTCCAAAAGAGCCCCTAGTAAGATTGCCAACATTTTTATTTGCCTCTATTCTTGCGCCACTCATAGCGGTTGACTGGGCAAGCATGCACAAAGTGATCATGTTCCCCTCCATACGGTGAGTATGCCAGATCCTCTTCTCTTCAGGCCGTTTCCACGAAAACAAACGGTTTTCTCATTGCCATTCACTTGGTCCCAAAGGGAAGGGAACAGACACTCCCAACCTAATGAAGCAACTAATTAATTTTTGCTGTTTTTTTTTTTTTAAATCATTTACTCTCAGGATTTCTATTTCATTGGCACCTTTCACAAGAGAGTCTGGTTCATCCTGGCAGATGGTGAGATTCTTTTTTTGTGTGACTAGGGCCTCCCCCCCCCCTTTAAATCACTTCGGACTGCTTTGAAACATGGTTGTCACTCAATTGCAAGAAGTCCCATTGCTTACTTACTAATTCCAGATGCTGCACTCTCGCACAGATGCACAGACGCACAGACGTGCGCCATCCTCCCTGACTCAGAGAGTGGTCCAAACGCGTTTTATGGTGTACCTTGTGCTGGCCAAACTTTGCTGGCCTAACTGTGACGGCCTAACTCCAGGTTAGGATTGCATTCGGAGAGAGACATTCATCTTGTGTCTGAAGTGCACATTGCTTGCACGAAACGTGGCACCCGCCACGTTTCCAGAGAGCGCAGCTCAGGTTGGTGCCAGTACTCCAAAAGTGCCGGACACCATTTTTCTGGACGTATGAGAGAGAACTGGGAGAAATGAGAGAGCTGCCAGGTAGCCATGCCACCAGCTTTCTGAGTTGGACCCAAAACATCACAGACAATAAGAGGAACATCGTGACATCTCTAGAACAACAGGGAGACTTGGCATCTAGACAGGTGACATCACAGATAATGGAGACAGCTGGGAGGCATTTGAAGACACACACACACACACACACACACACACACACACACACACACACACACTCCCCAAAAGGATCCCTTTTCTAGCACAACCCAACTGCCACCTGAGTCTCAATTTAAGCATTTAATAAACGCAAGGCCAAACTGGCTTTGCCCTCCTGAGTCCTGGGTCTCAAATTCCCTCTCATGCCATCCTATCAAAACAGCACAAACAATTAAGTCGTAATTAGCCTCTTCTGGTGAAAAGGCCTCGGAGACCTGGTTGGCTCTTGATGACTGTTCGGCACCGGTGCGGCTGAAAATGAATGATGTGTTTTGCTGAAGTAATTCATGGCTCCCTTTGCCAGGCACGGGGCAGAGTATGGAGCCCCCAATTGTACAATGAAGAACCCCAAACGGTGTAGCCTTTCCTCATATGGAAAATGCCCCAGCCCAGAAATCACCTTTTCTGCACTGTCCCCAGTTCCACAATATCCACCATATCCTTTTCTGAGATGTGGCAATCAGAACTGTGCGCGTTACTCAGGTGTGGGCAAATCCAGGAGCCAGCACACAGCTCCATGTTTATGTTCCCCGAAAGCTCTGCTCCCCCCACGTGAAGGGAGCCTCTTTCATCACGCCTTATTTTCAAAGAAGGTGGTTTGTCAGCAAGGGATGAAGACATGCCTGGTGATGAAAGGAAATTCTGGACTGATCTGTCCATCGTTCCCTTAATGCCGTTTCTATCTTATAGAAGGCAAAAGTTTCCACTGGAGCTCCTGGCTCGGAATAGAGGCGACCATGTGAAAGTGACAACGATGACTTTCTTATGGGCAGGAGGTCTAGTCAAGAGGGTAAAAGCCGCTGTTACGCCCGAAGATAAGATCTGAAGGTCGCCAGTTTGAGAACACCGAAAGTTTCAGTGAGCGGCAGACCTTGAGAATGCGACTGATAAGATCTGAGCTGAACTGTCTCCGGCTGCCTGTGAGAGAGGAGTTGTGCTGGGCCAGCTGTTTCTTTGGTGAGAGCAAAGAAGCCATTTATCAGCCGGCGGGAAGGCAATCGTGCGGCCAGAAAGAAAGACTGGACTATGAAAGTTTCATTGAATGTAGTAGTTCCTGAAAGATAGAACCTCTTTGGGATTTGTAAAACCCCTCTGGGTTAGAAAAAGCCTGCCTATGTAAACCGCCTTGAATTAAAGTCAAAGAAGCGATCTAATGACCAAGAAAGGCAGTATATAAATACCGGGATGATGATGATGATGATGATGATGATGAGCTGTGGCTGTGTTTGCCACAAAAGGGACTTCCAGGTGAATCAACCAGGCTTGATTAAATGCTTTGGAGAGATCAAAATAAAGTGATGTGTTCAATATTTTGGTCCAGCTCAAATCAGATCTGCCATAAGCTCCCAGCGGGTAGAGGCACAACCAGGGCAGAGCCCAAGGGGCAAATGCCCCAGGTGCCCACCAAAGAGGGTACATGACTACCCCTCAGGCACCGCCCTAGTTACAGAGAAGGCAAAGCCAGCTTTGCACCCCCTTCTTCAATGGGGAGCCTCCACAAGAGAAGGATCGGGGCTCAAAGCTGCAGCAGCAAGCTCTCCCTCCCCCAGGAAGTGATGTCACATGAAGTCATGACATCACTGCCCCGTGCGCTGGGACAGAGCATTATTCATCTGCTAGCGGGCCCGTTTACAAATCAATATTGGGTCCAAAAGCCGGGCTCCTTCTGCAGGAGATATTTTTACAGCTTGGAGGGCAAATGTTGCTTTTATTGTTGAAATCTAATCATGGGGAGAAATAGAAAGGTTCGTCTCTTGTTTGTCAGCCGCGATGCTTTGGCCTAAATTATTTATGTGTTATTTGTAGAGCAGAGAGCAAAGGAGATCCTATCTTCAATCTTAATGAAAGATGGTTGAGGTTGGTTGGTTGTTTTTTTCATTTTTGAAAAGCTTCAAAAAGCTGCCTTTGAAGGTGTTTCATCTAGGAAATGCTAAATATAGCGAAGGACAAGGTAGTTCTAATACCCTTCCTACATGCAATTTTTGAATTTTTTTAATGGACATGGGTTAGGCATATGGGCACCGGTGTAACAAGGGTAGGGCCTGAGGTGCACCTGCCCCAGGTGCTACACCAAGGGGGAGCACAATTGTTTTTCCTCCACCAGCACCTCCTTCTGTGACTCCTCCAGAGAAGGAGGAAGCAATGCCAGTGGACACTTTGCAGTCTCCGCCAGAAGAGGGACAGAAAATTAGTGGATAGGTCAGTTGCCCTAGAAACAGCGCTGCAGAACCCACAAGAGGAAACTCAAAGTGACGTCACAGGAAGTGAGGACCATAGAGAAGACCATAGAGATCAGTGTGTCATGAGAGGAAAAACATTGATAATTGCCGGTCTCGGCCATTATCTTTCCCAGGGGCTGCCTGAGAGACGGTTTAGAATGTAAGACGGGCCTTGGGCATGATCCAGCAGCGCTCTTCTTCTAGAACAGAAGTCATCAAACATGTGACTTCTGCATGCCAAAAAAACCCTTCCCTGTCCTAAGTTGTGTTTACTTTTCTTCTGAAGTGCCATTAATCTTCCAAACTGGCAGGGATGCTCTCGGCAGTCACATCTATGCCCAGCGTCCCAGAAGGCTGTGCAGCAGGACACCGATCATGGACGCAGCTGCCCAGAGAGTCCCTGCTTCCAGTTCAACTTGAAAGACTAGCAAAGCTTCACGGAACAGTAAGCTCCACTCACAAGGCAAAAAGGTTTCTCCAAACCCCGAACCCAGGCCAGGGTTTGGAGCACTCTGTTCTAGAAACAAACCTACAAAATATGAGCCCTGTTTCGCAAGATTTTTCCAGCCTGACCTGCAGCACACGGTGGTTTCCTTTGATGCACGCTGCAGTCTCCAACCGCCAGAAGGTGAAAGGATACATTTGCAGTCAGCACTTCTCCTGCAGGCTTTCATTAAAGAAGACACGGTGACTCTGATAAAATTAATGCCACCAGCTCCTCTTAATTGTTCTTGACATTTTCCATGGTGTGCCAATGATGGATCATGGAACTCAAGAATCAGCTGGCCAGGCAATCAGGAAAAGTCACCTGTTTGGTTTTATTTCTGGTAGGAAAAACAAAAAAACTATCCTGCTCAAGTCTCCAGTGCTCTCAAAATCCTCATTCCCAATGAAAAACAAGACTTCCTTGGAGTTTCTGGGCATGGGAGTGGCTGGTTCCTAGAGTGGATCTGAGCAGGAGAGTGGCTGGATCCTAGAGTGAATCTGAGCAGGAGAGTGGCTGGTTCCTAGAGAGGATCTAAGCAGGAGAGTTGCTGGTTCCTAGAGTGGATCTGAGCACGAGAGTGGCTGGTACTTAGAGAGGATCTGAGCATGAGAATGGCTGGTTCCTAGAGAGGATCTGAGCAGGAGAGTAGCTGGTTCCTAGAGAGGATCTGAGCAGGAGAGTGGCAGGTTCCTAGAGTGGATCTGAGTATGAGAGTTGCTGGCTCCTAGGGAGGAACTGGCTTCGAGGGTGTGCTGGTTCCAGTGTTCCAGTTATAGGTTTTCTGTCTCCAGCATCTCTGACTTTGGGGTTTCCTGGGTGGCAAGTCTAGCTCCAGGTTCCAGCATGGTTGTGAGCTGGGATCGGGTCTAGGGACAGTCATTACAACCCGATGGCTCGTTGCTCCAGTCCAGTGTTTCTCAAACTGTGGATTGGGACTCAGTTGGCAGGTATTTTATTGCTCTCCCATTGGGCACCAGGTTGTCGTGTGCGTTGTGCTAAGATCTGGGGTTGGAAAAAAATGCATTTACATTGAAGCACAGACGGGCTTTACAATCCAGTTTTGTTTTGTTGTCACTGCTATTTTTAGAGAGCTCTGATCAGAACACACTTAAAAACGGGCATGTCGCCGTTTCCCGATTGCTTTTGAAGCATCTATTTTGTGCAGGTAGATTTCTCGTTGTTCCTTAGCGCAGCTCATGAAAGTGTAGCCTGACGCAGAGGGCAAAATGGGGCCCTGGAAGTGATGTCACAACAGGAAGTGACATCACTGTTGTAATTTCATTTTCTTCTTCTTTGGCCATAACTTTTGATAGAATGAAGGTATTACTCTCCAATTTGGTTTCATTGCATTCTGCATGAAATTCCGCATCAAATGGTATAAAACACGATGGTATTATTCATTCACACCAAGGTTTTCACCACTTTGGCCACTGGTGTCAAGCTCGGCTTGTTGCGCCCCTAAAGCTTGTAGCCCGGTGCAATTGCACCCCCCTGCACCTCTTTAGCTCCGCCTCTGGCACTGTTGAGCTGAACCAATTTCACCCCTCTCAGCCTCAAGGCCTGTTGCCCAAGCTCTTTCCACTTGGCATCTGACGACCGATAATTTGGTTTTCCACTTTTAACACTGTTTTCTGAGCACAGCCTGTAATGTGATTTGGCTCAATGGCTTGAAACAAACAATTCTGTCTCGGGCCAAGCCGAAGCCAGGAAAACTTCAACCAAAGCCATTGGAGATTGTAAAATCTTAACAGAAGCAGTGAGAGAAAAATGCCTTCATTGGGGACCCGCCATCACTGACTGACTGCCGGCGGTAAAATTAGCATGGCAAATTGTCTGGGTGTTCCCAGTCAGTGGAATAACCCCAACTGCCTTACGCTGTGTGTGGGCTGAGACTTGCATGTGTTGAAATGTCTCTTGCATTGATTCGGGCGCTTTAAAAATAACTTTTAATAGAATGTTTGATTCCATAATGGACGTGGTTGTGTTTATGGCAGAACTGCAGCTGGAACACATTCAGCAACTGTTGTCTGGTGGCTGGGAGCGGAGAGAAACTCCCTGTGCATTGCTGGGTTGTGTTTCGCCAGCCAAAAAGGACCCAGACAGTGTGGTGCAGTGGTTAGAGTTTGTGGGTTAGGGCAGCTGGGTTCAGATCCCCACGCAGCCATGAAGTCACACAATTTTTCCACCTAACCTACCTCACAGGGTTGGTGTGAGGATAAAATGACATCGCACGTGAATACTGTCCTGAAATCCCTGGAGGATATAAATGTGAGTCACAGAGCACAATCCTAACCTGGAGTTAGGCCGGCACAGTTAGGCCAGCAAAGTTTGGCTGGCACAAGGGCCGTCGTCAAGTATGTTTGGACCACTCTTGGAGTCAAAGCTCAGCACACAGACATGCGCCATCCTCCCTGACTCCGAGAGTGGTCCAAATGTGCTTTAAGTTTGGCCCTTGTGCCGGCCAAACTTTGCTGTCAAACTGTCAAACATAGTTCTACTGTCAAAGGTAGATGTCAACAAATTTGTCCCTTCTTCCATAAGATGTCCCTTCAGATCTTTGAAGAGTGCCATCATATACCCTCTCAGTCTTTTCTTCTCCAAGCTAAACATACCCAGTTCCCTCAACCTTTCCTCATAGGACTTGTCTTCCAGCCCCCGATCATCTTTGTTGCTCTTCTCTGAACATGCTCCAGTTTGGCTGCATCCTTCTTGAACTGAGGTGCCCAGAACTGGTGCCAGAATTCAAGATGTGGGGCCTGGTTATGTCCCACAGATTGCTAAGTATCAATTGAAGATTCTTTTGCATTATGTTGCTAAAGCAAACAGATAAGTCGAGAAGATTTAGTCGAGAAGATTTAGTCGAGAGGGTTAATGCCTCCGTTTGCCTGAAGATAAGAGCTGAAGATCTGAAGGTCGCCAGTTCGGGACAGCCGGAAGTCTCTGTGAGCGGCAGACCTCGTTAATTGCGACTGATTAACAGCTGAGCTTCGGCTGCCTTGTGTGAGGGGGAGTTGTGCCGAAGTTCAGCTGCTTCTCTGGTGGGAGCAGGGAAGCCACTTATCAGCCAGCAAGAAGACAAACGGGTGGCCAGAAAGAAGGACTAAATCCAGAAAGATCCATCTGTATGTGTGTAGTTCTTGAAAGATAGAACATTTCTGTATACATTGTAAAAACCTTCGGGTTTCTGAATAAAAGTCTGCCCATGTAAACTGTCATTAGAGAAATCTGGTGACCGAAGAAAGGCGGTATATAAATCCAAGTATTATTATTATTATTATTTTATAAATAAACACACCTCAAAAAAAACAACACACCCAGTAATTGATTACCACTTGCACACCAGTTGTGAAACGTGATTAGGAGGGCTCCTGCACATTTAACGGCAATGTAGTAAGGCCACATTCCACAGGTCAAGCTCACCCTAACAATGGGAAAGCTTCACCAGTTGAATGTCTGTCACAGAGCTGTTAAAGGGACGGGGGGGGGAACGGGTGATCTTCTTGTGAGTTGCGCTTCAAAAGTCCTGTGACTGGCAATGCAAGAGGGAGACGATCAACTCTTTCAAAACACAAAATGTTGTGTCAAAGGGACCCAGGACAGAGAGTCCAGCAGAGGGTTCCACAGACTAAATCAGGACACACTGATGCTACTTTTAGATGCGTTTCGGCAGGTTGTGCTCCCGGCAGGCTGGACTCCTTCAGCTGGTCTTCCTGGCGCCTCTCCAACGCCACAAATAAACCTCCCGTCCTGCAAGAGCTATGCTAACCTTTCTTGAAGTTACGCTCTGGCCAATTCCAAGGAAGGTCTGCCAACTTTTTCGACTGCCGCACCACGGGCAGAAACCCGGCAAGCAGAAATGAAGGAGGGGAAGATTTGCCTGGCGTGGAGACAAAACGAGAGGTTCCAAAATGAGAAGGAGCACACCACCTTTCTGCATTGGAAAGCAGCAGGCTCTGGTGTCACAATGATGGCACTTCCAGCCATGACATCACTTCCGGTGGGTCCTAGACAGTGTCATTCTAAAAAGTGGGTCCCGGTGCTATGACAGTTTCAGGGAGCAGATTGGTGGGGGTTTCCACATGTCCTGATTTTGAACAAGAAGACAGGACAGGAACAAACGAGGAAGGGTGGAAGAGAGAAGAGCATTGGGCTAGGGCGTCTGGGACGCTCTAGCTCTCCACTCGTCTCCTCTCCACTTCCTCTTTCATTCCATTCCATTTTTGCTTTTTTTAACGCAGAAAACAGAAAAACCGGTTAAGTGTACTGCTAGATAAAGAACACGCTGTCTCCGCCACCTGCAGTTCTTGGCCTGCCCTGCTCTTGTGCATAAGAATCTATTCTTGCCCGTCGTCTTCTTACTCTCCAGGAAGCTGCTCCTGTGCGCACAGATCTTGGAGCACGCGGGCCCCCATCCTTCGAATTCAGGCCCAGCAGACGTCTCAATTGGATGACGTCTGTTTTGGGCACAGCCAGGCTGCAATTGTAAGAGCTTCGGCCAGGCACCCCAAATGCACTGAGAGATTTTGCAAAACAGAAGCAAAACCTCCGTTTTGCCAGGGTCTAAAACAAGAAAGGAGAGAGGAGGGAAAATAACCGTCTTTGAGCTAATAAAGTAATTTGGAAATGATAGAGTCTCTCTCTCTCTCTCTCTCTCTCTCTCTCTCTCTCTCTCTCTCTCTCCTGTTCCTCTTCTTACTGGGCTGATACATTTTTAATGCTCCTTGATGTAGCTATTAAGTGAGTAATTGAAGGGGTTGGAAACTGAGACCGGTAGAACTTGTAAGTAACAGGCATGTCAGAGACATTGGCCGTCTCCAATTACTCAAGTCTCTCCGTGGGCTGGCTTCAGCCTGCCTTTTCAAAGAGGCAACTTCTCTGCCGGGCTACATGGGGGCTGTTTGTACATTTCCTTCCCCCGCCCGTGATGTGTTCTCAGCAGTTTTTCACGCTGCCTTCGAAACCTGAACTTGCCTTTAACCCGTTTTGTTCACACCCGCAGAGCCGTTAAGCAGAAACATGCCCTCTCTGTTCGGAGCATAAAGGAATAGAGAGAGAGAAAAATACGAAAGGCCAGGTTACAGATTGGGCAGGCCCAAAGAAAGACGGTGTTATTGATTTTTACTACAGCATCCTTCCATTGGGGGACAGTTCCCTGCCCCGAGGGGGCTCCCAATCTGAAACAGACTCAAGGGAGACTCAACAGAGAACAGAATGGGGACGTGCCAAAGTTGATTGGGAACAATACACCATGACTTAACGCTTGTGTTGGCTCAACTGCAGGAAGGTAGAAAGATTAAAAGTGCAATCCTTACCTGGAGTTAGGTTGGCACAGTTAGGCCAGCAAAGTTTGGCCGGCACAAGGGACACTGTTAAGTATGTTTGGACCACTCTCGGAGTCAGGGAGGCCAGCACACAGATATGCGCCATCCTCCCTGACTCCGAGAGTGGTCCAAACGCCACTCCCTTGTATCTGGCATTCTGAGGTAAATTTCTGAGGTAAAATTCTGAGGTAAATAAAGCGAAGTCTGGCCAGCACAAGGGATACCATAAAATAGGTCTGGACCACTCTTGGAGTCAGAGAGGCCAGCACACAGACGTGCGCCATCCCGCCTGACTCCGAGAGTGGTCCAAACGCCACTCCCTTGTATCTGGCATTCTGAGGTAAATTTCTGAGGTAAAATTCTGAGGTAAATAAAGCATCCGCCATCCTCCCTTATGGGGTCCTTCTTTCTCCTCTGCAAGCTGCTCTCAATCATTTGGGCAACAAGAACAGTTGCTAGACTTATTTGACGGTCGGCTGACTTGGGATCACCACTGCCATGGTAGATGTGGCGGCGCACGTTCATGGCCTCCACGGACTGACGGCCCTTTGTCCGCCACACACAATTGCGTACATCTCCGCCCCTTCTCCCACCCAATTCCCCCCTACACACACCCATGACAATAGGCTGCTTGTGTAGCAGCAAACAATATCTGTTGTTCCCTTCCCCCCCCCCCCCGTGCAAGGGATAGACCCCGTTCCTCCACCAAACTGCTGGTACTCTGAAGCTCGAGCTTCGCTAGGGGTGGACAGGCCTTGCTGGAAGGGTAAAGGAAGGTCCATGGAGATTGGAGCAGGCCGAATGCCACCCCCTAGTGGGCAACTCCAAGCATGGCAGCTCAATCTCCTAGCTCAGTGGTTCTCAAACTTCCGTAGCACTGAGCCCCACTTGTTTAAAATGGCACTCAGCTAGGTTTAAAAGTAAAGGTAAAGGTTTCCCCACGACCGAATGGTCTAGTCGTGACCAACTCTAGGGGGCGGTGCTCATCTCCCTTTCAAAGCCTGTAGAGCCGGCATTTTGTCCGAGGACAAGTTTCTGTGGTCATGTGGCCGGCGTGACTCTACGCCGTGGCGCACGGAACGCCATTACCTTCCCCCCGAAGTGATACCTATTTATCTACTTGCATTTAAGTGCTTTCGAACTGCTAGGTTGGCAGGGGCTGGGACAAGCAACGGGAGCTCACTCGGTCACGCAGTCTTGAACGCCCAACCTTCCGGTCGGAAAGCCCAGCAGCAGCGGTTTAACCCGCTGCGCCACCACGTCCCTACTCAGCTAGGTTTACAAGACTTAAAAAAAAAAAAGTTAATATTTTAATTTAACTTTATTATTTCTGGAAAAATTATTTCTAGAATAAATATTTCAATTATTTATTTACAAGGATTTATTTATTTGCCAAAAAACAAAAAACCACCACCACCACACAAACCCACAATCCGAATTCTCACGATGAGGCAGCTCTAATGAATAGCCTCAAGACTTGAGGGGCTTAGTGATGTGACCCAGCCTTTAACTGCCCCCCACTACCCCTCATTGACAGACTTGGGGGGGGACACCAGAAAAAAGACACTCAGACATGTAACTCCCTATAGCTAGGCAAGCTTGCAAACTGCAGGCGCTTAGCTCTTTGCAGGGCAGTGATTTTTGCATAACCCCAGGCCTTGAGAGAGTTATCTCATTTTTCTATCACCCGGGGTTTTCATTGGAGGCTATGCAGGACCAGTGATGTCATGCAGGGGGTACGCGGGGGTACACGAGTACCGGTTTCTAGGATTATGGCTGGCCCCGCCCATTCGCCCACCCACTCGTCGACTCCGCCCCCTGCAACAGTTGAATTTCCTGCATGTTTGAGTTGCCTGCACGTTCTCAGAGCCAGGCAGGCAGGCAGGCAGCGAGCGGAGCCTTGCCTTGCCTTGCTACTGAAAAATGAGCTGCTCTGGGGTTTTGGGACTGTTGGGTCACTTTAACATGATGCCAGGCCTCCTTAACATGTTCTAGGGGTGCTGTGGAATACTGTTGCAACTGTTGGGTCAGTTTAAAATAGTCTGAAGCCTCAAAAAGGGCTTTTTTCATGTCACTTCCTGCCACGACCTCACTTCCGGCTTATGACGTCACCTCCGATGGGCGGGTCCCGACACATGCCAATCAAAAGTGAGTACCTGTTCTTAAATCATTTAGATGACACCACTGTGCAGGACCCACCAGAAATCAGGTCCCAGCCCACCGTGTGGGTCCTGACCCTCAGTTTGA
Source organism: Lerista edwardsae (assembly GCA_029204185.1). Taxonomy (NCBI): domain Eukaryota; kingdom Metazoa; phylum Chordata; class Lepidosauria; order Squamata; family Scincidae; genus Lerista; species Lerista edwardsae. Next base: position 4,538 of record JAJKFI010025403.1, on the reverse strand, counting down.
GAAATGCTTTCTTAGCCATGGTGTTATGCTGCCTATTTTAGAGCCGATCCAAACATTTTCTTACATGACTCTTTGGCGCAAACCAAAAAGGGGTCATTCCAATTTCCAACGGTGAAATTCAGCATTGTGGGAGTGATTTGGGAGTGGAATAGAAAGCTCTGGTTAGGGGAATAGGTTTTTGTAAAATTTCAAATTTGGGGAGTGATTTGGCATGGTTTGTAGGCTGTCCTGAACACAAGGTGGAGGTACATATATAATGTGGGATAAGTAAAGAAGATTGAACAGACTTCTATAGAAAAGCAGAACAGCACCATCTAGTGGCCATGTGATGGTAGTGCTGTGGAGGTGATCAATAACTATACTAGGGGTGTGCGTTCTTGGTGATATTTTTTTCCAAAATTTCTGGATTAAAATAGCAAATTGCACGTTTTGTGTTTTTAGCCTACATTCTCAACCTTATTTTCATTCATTTTAAATGCTTCAAAAGTCTACCAGGTAGATGATACAGGTGATATAGTGTCAGCAGATGCAGCCGCAGTATTATTTCTGATTGGAAAAGTACCCAGGCTACTGCAAAACTTAGCATTTTGCCCCCCTTCTCGGAACGCCATTGGGACCAAGCGATAACCTTAGCCGTTTTACACTTCTAAGAACTGGAGCCAGATCTGCATCTTGTTGGGGGGACAAGCAGAAAAAACGTATGCAAAGAATTAATGGAATGTTGGGTGTTTTTTTTTAACTCAGAAAAGAATCACAGAAGAAAACTGGGTCAGGGGTTTTACTTTATTGAACATAAATGACCAACTTATAGACGGTTCTCCAAAAAGAAAACCATCCTTTCCTAGATACAAATAATCGCCCATCTCCTCTTCTTACGGCGAGGAAAGGGGGAACAAAGGAAAACAAAAACGACAGGCTGCCTAGTAGAGGGAGTTAGTTTCACTCTACAAACCAAGATTAACCCAATACACATAAGACCATCTCTTCCCATCTCATGTACCTCCCCGCGCAAGGCATTCATTTCATGTGTTGCGTTCCAAATACAATCTCTTGCCTTGCCCAAATCAGGTTGTTCCTGAAGAAGGAGGGTGGTGGATAGCCCAGGAAGAGAGGTTGAGAAGTCAAACCATGCAGCTAAAAAAAAGATCTTTCCAAAGCATCAAAGGAAAATTGGGGAAGAACTCAAAATCTGCTCGCAAGAGGCAAAAAAGGACTCCCTTTCGAAAAATGAGCACAGTTTCCAAGGCCCCAGCGTATATTTGCAAGACAAGCCCGCGAGCATGTGCAGAGGTTTGCTTGAGTGCGAGGCAGGAAATGGACGAGAGATCGGAGAGGCAGAAAAAGCAAGAGAACATTTTGGGTTTCCAAAACCAAGGGTGTTTTGTACTACAAAACACTTGTACTACATGTAGTACAAGAGTGTACTACATACATTTAATTTATGGACTTCGGATGCAGGGATGGTGGTTGGGTTGAAGAGGGAAAATAAGGGAGTCTTATTTCTCTGACTAAAGAGGTCTATCAGCAGCTTGTGGGCCACGATGGGCATACTGAGCTTCCACATTCAAGAGCAGTCTATACTTGAACATCAATTGCAGGAGAGAGAGGTGGTGTGTGGATTTTACATGCCTTCATGTCATGCTTGTGAGCTTCCCCAGAGGCATGGGGCTAAACACAGGCCAGACTAGATTGACCCACTTTGGTTCGAGAACAGGGATGTCAAACATACTGCCCGCAGGTTGGACGCTGCATCCGGAAGCAATTCATCCAGACCCTGTTATAATTAGGCTCCCTCATTTTGATGATTGGGCTCTCTCATATCTTGAAATTGCAAACAAGACTTGCACGCTTCCCCCCTTTTCCGTCAATGGGTCCAAATGTGATCAAGATTTGTGTGTTTTCTTTTCTGCCATTTGCAGCTAGCGAGCTCCTGAATGAGGAAAAAAAGTGCTTATTTCTGGTCACTCTCTGCTTAATGAAATCACTTCCTGCTTTATGATATCACCTCCTATTTTATGATGTCACTTCCTGCCCACAGCAGGCATCAAGAATGCTATTCAGCCTGATGTATGAAACAAGTTTGACAGCCCTGGTCTACGGCATCTAAGTCATGAGTTCAGTAACAGTAACCAGAAGGTTCGCCGGGGGGGGGGGGGGGGGGAAAAGGGACTTACTGGGGTGCTGTTGTCTGCTGATGAAAACAGGGTGCTGGATTAGATAAGACCCTAACTTATGGCATTCACCGGAGCCCCAAAACGCCTTTAAAATGTGGAGTTGTCAAGCCACAATTTTGCTACATGGCTGCCAATGGACAAAGAGGGTTTATATGAAAGGGGGGGACAATTACCTTGTTACAGGTGCAAACAGCTGTTCCACCCAAATCTGTTCTCTGCCCAAGGCCAGGTTTTGGCACAAAAGGGAACACTGAGTAATAAGAACTGCGACACCTTTTTCTTTTTCTGCCATAATTTCAGCCATTATAAATAACTGCGAACGAGCAATGGGGTAGAAATGCCGACAGTTGTGGGAAAACTAGAAGGCAGAGAAAAGTAAAAGCAGAGCCCATCAAAATCATGCGGCAGAGATAGGGTGGCGCTGAAGGAGGACAGAGGAAATTGTACGCTTAACACACTCCTCTGTGTCTGGAAAAAATATATATATTAAAAGACGCATATTGAAAGCTAGTTCAGGGAGAAAACCCTTTGGAGCCAGCTTTCTACATGCAGAGAAGCTTTGGGGGGTGGGGGAAGCAATCCTCCACGTGCAGGACGAAGTGGGATATTCCGAGATGGACCTTGCCACGGAATCCTGCCAGATGTGGGGACTGACCCACTGCAGCTCGGAGTGTCGGCTTCCCAGGCCAACAGCGTGCCATTTTGGGTGGGCATGGAGCTCCCTTGTGCCGACAAAAAGCTGCACTTCCGAAGCATCTCTTTCCGGGAGCGCGCTTAACAGGAACCCTTAATGGAAAAGGGGCACACCAGTTTGCTTCTTGGGGGGCCAACCGCAGAGCGCCAAAGGCCTGCTCTTCCTCACCCAATCCCGTAACAGCCTGTGCGTGACTGAGATCAGGAGCTCGGCTCCTCCTCACAAAAAACGGGTCATCCGCGAAGGGCCCTCTTTTCAAAAATAATTATTATAATAATAATCACACGAGTCCACCATGATGGGAAAGAGAAAGAAAAAAAAAACTGGTTTGGGAAGGAGGCGACGAAGACATTCATTCTGTTTTTGTGCAAACCGTGGTTAATGCTTAAAAAGTTCTCGTTCTCTCTCCCCAGCAGAAGCCAGGACAAAAGGTTTTCCCCGTTGCCTCGTTCTGACGGCCCAGTCTGTGCGGCGCTTTAGGAGTCGTCCCCAAGGATTTCTTTCACAAAGGAGGCTATATCCGTCGGTCGGGGGTCATGGAGGGTGAAGAAAGGGTGAGCCTGGAGGAAAGGAAGAAGAGACCATTTTGCTTGGGAGGAGTTGCAAAGCATTGTGGGAAGGACGCAGCCATGGCAGGTATAAACCATGTTCTGGTTTATGCTACCTCATAAACTACTAGTTCTGGAAGTAGGCTACCTCAGAATGACAAGTGCAAGGCAGTGGCCACAGGATGCAGGCAGCCTGTTGTCTTGTGCGCTCCCTGAGGCATCTGATGGGCCACTGTGAGATACAGGAAGCTGGACTAGATGGGCCCTTGGCCTGATCCAGTGGAGCTTTTCTTATGTTCTGAAGGCCCAGACTGGGTTGCAAGTTATTCTAGCTCCCTCCCCACAGACAGGATAGCAAATTCTGGTGTTTTTTTTACCTCAGAATTTTACCTCAGAACGCCAGATACAAGGGAGTGGCAAAAGGACGCAGGGATCTGGTGGCCTTGTGTGCACCCTGAGGCACCTGGTGGGCCACTGTGAGATACAGGAAGCTGGGCTAGATGGGCCTTTGGCCTGATCCAGCGGGGCTGATGGTCTTATAATGAAAGGACGTCTCCAGTATCTGGCTAACAAGATGACCTAAGAGGCCTATGTGGCTTGTGCATTGAGCAAAGAGGTGGGTGGGGGTCAGAGAGAAAAAGGGAGACTCACCATGAGTTCTAAATAGCTCAGTCGTTCAGCGGGATTCTTCTTCAAACTGGTGGGGGGGAAAGAGAAAACGAAATGCCAATGGTTCCTGTCACGCTCTGTGTATGAGCCGGGGAGGGGGGGGGTGAAAGAGGAGAAGCACTTACCACTGTGCTGTGAAATCCACGAAGTCCGCTGAGAAGCTGTCGGCAGGGAGCTGAGGGGAGGGCTCTTCAACCACTTGCCTGAGCTGCTGGAAAGGGGTCCCCCACGACTCGTAGGGGAAGCGGAGGATGGCCATCTCAATCTAGAGGTGGAGAGACAGACCCAGAACGCCGTACGTGAGTCTCTCGGGCGGCTAGTTCCAATTACGCACCACCTCTCCTCACAAGCGCCGCAAACTTAAAAAACAGCAGTTTCTACAGTAAAATTTAAACATTAAAAAAGTAAAAAAAAAAAGTATATGCCAAAAAACATCCGTTACGCTTCTTACCA
>JAJKFI010025402.1:0-20035 GCA_029204185.1 Lerista edwardsae | reverse complement strand
GTTCCGGATCCTAACGGGCTCCGTGGCTTTTTTTTTTTGTTTTTTTTTCCAGCATTTGAATTTGAACTCAAAAGTGAGTTCCTGTTCCTAAATCATTTGAATGACACCGCTGGATGGCGGCCAAGCTTAAGATCCTAAGGAGCCTTGGACCACAGTCATCACAACAGCAAGGGTTGCCAACTTTCCATACCAGCCCCTGCTCTTGTGCTTTCAACTGCACCGGGATCCTGGGTACATGGCAGGTGATTAAACCTTTTCCCATGCTGGAAAACAAAGCCCCCCCCCACTTCACCTACTGATCTCTGCAGACCGCCCTGCTGTTAAAAGCACAGGAGCAGCCAAGGTAGGCGTTTTCTGATCAGTTGGCAACCTTAATTCATGCAGTCGTGGCTGGATTCTAATTTTAGACAGGGTTCTCCCCCCCCCCTCGCCCCACAAGCTGTCATGGAACATGTGCTGCCCTTCACCTCCTGACAGCCTTTGCTCCAAGGCAAATTGAGCCGGGATGAGAGGTCTTTTTCTGTACATCCTGTGTGGTGTTTTCCCCCCCCTGCAATAATAGAGAGTGGCGCGGAGGGGAGTGGATCGATATCCGCTCGTAATGTGTGCTGTGCGCACTTATTGCTTGCGCTCTGCCTGGTGGCTCGGTTGCACGCCTTCAGCCCAGATGGACCGACACATGGCGCCCTGCAAGGCTGGGGAGAACCGAGTGTTACTCGGAAGGGACACGAAAGGGGAAGGAGACACCGCGACGGGGAGAGGGGAGGACAGCGTGGCTTTTCGGGGTGCGGTATTGAAACCGGACACATTTTGCTTGGTGTACTTAAGGCACAACCCCTTGGGAGCTTGGACAATAAGGACAGACTGGGGGGAAATGCATTTGGTTGTCTTTCATTGGCATCTGCTGTTGTCTTCAGAACACCCCCCATTGAAAAAAAATGCCCTGATGAATGCTGGGGGGCAGGTAGCCCCCCTCCCCATGATACTAAATATGTCTTATGTGTCTTATTATGACATAAGACCAGTGGCGTCATGCAGCCGGAATGCTGGGCGGGAGGAACGGGTGAGCGGCAGCCCGCCCATTGCATACCGCTCTGTTTCGCCGGGCAGGCTGCCACTCATCCGTTCCTCCCGCCCAGCATTCCGGCTGCATGACACCGCTGCATATGACCATCAGCAGGCCCAGATCTAGGAGCAGTGGGGCATTCCCATGGGGCCCCCCTCCTCCCTGCGGGCCCCCCTCCCCATGGGACCCCCGCTCACCAAGAAATAGTTGGTGGTGACATGACGATGTCACCACCAACTGCTTCCAGGTGGCCCATTTTGGGGCAATTTGGAGGCAGGGGCAGGAGGGAAGGCCCAAAGTAAAGCTTGCCCCGTTGACCCACAGCCCACAGAGATCCCGGCTGCAGCAGCAGGCAATATGCTCATGTCCCGTCCGTCCGTCCCCCCCCCCAGTAAACTTCCTGCTTCCTGTTAATGTTCAGGCTCCATCCCTCTAGAGTGCAGGCTGCCTGCTTGCTTCATTACTAGCAAGCATGTTTGCTTGGTAGCGAAGAAATATTAAGATAGTGATCGCAGAAATGCTTGCGGGCAGGGTGGGGAACCTTAAGAGAAATATCGGCAGGGGGGAAAGGTGAAGCACCCCTTCCTAGCTTTTGATTCTCCTGCACAGATGTTAACTCCTGCACAATTAACTGCACAGATTCTTTTGCACAGTTATCCGCGTTACAAATACAAGACGAATCATAAGGTCGGGACCCCATCTTGTAAATTTGTCACATGTATTCTACTTTCATGGGCCTCTTTCCCCTGATTTTCTTTTTTTTTTTTTTACTGGAAGACAAAATTCTGAAGCAAAAGGAAAGGCGTGATGGTTGATTTTGCAATTTCCTCCTCCTTGTCAAAGTAATCATGTGAAAGCAGAACAAAACTCAACAACACACAAGACAGTTTGGTAAACAGTTTCTCAAGCGGGATGTGGGGGGAATTTTTTTTTCAACCAAAAAACCCGGTTCCCGTTTCTCCCCCTCTGGCTTGAAAAACGGTACTGAAAGTGGTATGAATTCAAGTGCTGATCGAGTGCAACAGAATCACAGCTCGTGGTAGTATCTCTCTATTTACAGACGCCTATATATTATATATTTTGTTCCTTTTTTTGTGGAAAAACACACTCAGGGTTTCTGCTTCCTGACTTTTTTGAACCTTTACAGTGCTGAGCTTAAGAAAAAAGAACCCTCATCTTCAACCAAAAAAAAAAGTCTTAGAGCCACCGTAGCCTGGAGTTAGGCCTGCACAGTTAGGCCGGCAAAGTTTGGCTGGCACAAAGGACACTGTCAGGTATGTTTGGACCACTCTCAGAGCCAAAGAGGCCAGCACACAGATGTGCGCCATCCTCCCTGACTCCGAGAGTGGTCCAAACATGCTTTACAGTGGCCCTTGTGCCAGCCAAACTTGGCCTCACTCCAGGTTAGGATTGCGCTCTAAGAAAAAAGAATCCTAATCTTCAACAAGAAAAAAAAAAAAAGACTAAGGGCGCAATCCTAAACTGAGTTAGGCCGGCATAAACTAAGCCGGCAAAGTTTGGCCGGCACAAAGGACACCGTCAAGTATGTTTGGACCACTCTTGGAGTCAGAGAGGCCAGCACACAGACGTGAGCCATCCTCCCTGACTCTGAGAGTAGTCCAAAAACGCTTTACAGTGGCCCTTATGCTGGCCAAACTTTGCCGGCTTAGTTTATGCCGGCCTAACTCCAGTTTAGGATTGGGCTCCAAATTAATCTCACTCTGCTTGCAACACCGTTCCTATACAGAGTGCTGAACTCAAAGCGGGCAACTCCAGCTCACGGTGCCGCCATCTTGAATTTGACTTTCCACATCTTCCTGAAACAGTTTCAATCACACTGGATGTCCACAACATGTTGAGGCCTGCAGGCCGTTCAGCGATTATTGCAATGAAACTTAAAAAAAAAAACCCACCCAGCCACAAACTCCTACAAACCAAGACTAATTCCAGGCATTCTTATGGCACTTGTATTGTTCTGCATAATTTGAGTTGGGGGTGAGGGTTATTAGGGGGAAAAGACGCCCCCAAAAACAGTTATGGGGGGTTGTCATATTTCTGATTCCCTTCTGTACGACCTCTGATCCAGGGCAACAGTAGCTTGTAACCTGTCAAACTCGGCGTGGTTGTCTGAGCTCGGATCGTCCAAACCTCGGCTGTCGTCTTCGTCTTCCTCCTCCTCCTCCTCCTCGTCGCGGCTCATGAAGGCCAGCTCGTTCTCGTAGCAGAAGGAGTTGGTGCCAGGAAGGAGGAACTTGTTCTCCATTAAGTCCTTGGCACTGCAGCAGGGCGTCGAGGGGACCTCGTAGGTCTTATGGAAGTGAGAATAGTCAACTTTGTATTGGTTTTTCTCCTCGAACAAGACCGGCTCAAAACGGTGGCCCCAGAGGATCTCGCTGGACAAGTAGGAGCTGCGGGCCTGCGTCGTCATGGCTGTGGCTTCCACCATCCCCTCGAGGATGACCACGATCTCAAAGTCGTCCGTCTCCAAGTCTTGCCGGCTAATCCCGAAGAGTGGGCTCTCCTCGCTGATCTCGTGAAGGATCGTGAGCGGAGACACCAAGAAGATCCGGTCGTAGCCTTTATCGAACCCCACGTCAATGTCGATTTGGTCCAGTGGGATGTATTCGCCTTCCTCGGTGATTCTGGGCTTGATGAGCTGGGCCCGGACGTGCGCTTCCACGATGTGGCTCTTGCGCAGGTTCCCCACCCGCCACATCAGGCAGAGCTTCCCGTCCCTCATGGCCACCACAGCGTGATGGCTGAAGAGCAAGGTCTCGGCCCGTTTTTTGGGCCTGGCCATCTTTGCCATGATGGCCCCAATCATGAAGGAGTCGATGATACACCCCACGATGGACTGGAGGACCACCATGAAGACGGCCAACGGGCACTCCTCCGTCACGCAACGGAAACCGTAGCCGATGGTCGTCTGGGTCTCGATGGAGAACAGGAAGGCGGCCACGAAGCCGTTCACTTGGAGGAGGCACGGGGTGAAGGTGTCGTCCTTGGTGGGCTTCTCGATATCCCCGTGCACAAGTGCTATTAGCCAAAAAATAAGACCAAACAACAACCAGGAGACCAGGAAAGCAAGGGAGAACAGCAACAACATATACCTCCAGCGGATGTCCACACAGGTGGTGAACATGTCCGCAATATACCTCTGGGGTTTGTCATCCATGTTGGTGAACTCAACATTGCACTGGCCATTCTTCTTCACAAATCGGTTCCGGCATTTCCTCCTGGTGTGGATTTTACCGTTGCCAAAGCCATTCACTCCAGGCATGGTGGTCAACGTCAACCCCTCTTCCTCGGAAGATACTATACTATACGGGTTGACTCGACCCGTACTCATCCCTGAGCCCAGCAGCAGAGGGGCTGGTGGGTCTTTTGACTCCTTGGGGGGTTCCAGCCTTGTCCCCTGCCCAAGAGTTCTGCTAGGGGAAAAGGCTCTGAAATATCGGGTGCTGTTTCCGCCAAGGAGGTCCGAGCCAAAGTTCTGCAATGAGAAAACAGAGCGACATTGGTGACCATACAAGAAGAGAAGCTTTTGTATACAGAGAGATGGGTATTTGCAGTTCTTGGGTATTTTTCTTGGGTATTTATTTTGGGGATTTGGCCATTGTACAAATCGATGGTAAGGCCGCACCTGGAATATTGTGTGCAGTTCTGGTCGCCGCACCTCAAAAAGGACATATTGGAGCTGGAAAAGGTGCAGAAGAGAGCGACAAAAACGATTACGGGGCTGGGGCACCTCCCTTATGAAGAAAGACTGCAGCATTTGGGGCTCTTCAGCCTAGAAAAAAGGCGCCTGAGGGGGGACATGATTGAGACATACAAAATTATGCACGGAAAGGATAGAGTCGATAAAGCGATGTTCTTTTCCCTCTCTCAAAACACCAGAACCAGGGGGCATCTGCTAAAACTGAGGGTTGGGAGAGTTAAAACAGATAAAAGGAAGTACTTTTTTACCCAGCGGGTGGTTAGTCTGTGGAACTCTTTGCCACAGGAGGTGGTGATGGCATCTGGTCTTGATGCCTTTAAGAGGGGATTGGATGGATTTCTGGAGGAAAGGTCCATCGTGGGCTATAGGCAATGATGGATTGTGCAACCCCCTTACATTGGTGGTGGACTACTTCAGAGTACCGGGTATAAGGGAGTGGCAACGGGATCCAAGCATCTTGTTGTCTCGTGCCTCCCTGGGGCACCTGGTGGGCTGCTGTGAGATGCAGGATGCTGGACTAGACGGGCCTTTGGCCTGATCCAGCAGGGCTCTTCTTATGTTCTTATGTTCTTGGGCATATGATGGGAGGCAGGAAGGCAGATGTGTGTACGTGACCCAGGGGGTGGGGAGGAAAAATATTTGCGCAGCACACAATGTGCTGAGGAAAGAGGCAGCATCGGTCTCATGTGGGGTGTGTGCTTGTGGGGTGCGTGAGGGCAGCGTGGGGTGGGAAGGGTAGAAGGAAGAATACTTTTTGTGTATTTTTGTGCCAATGCGCAGCCTATCCAATGATTTGCATGATGCACCTTGCAGCCACATCAACCTAACAATGATGCTCATTTGAACTCGCCAAGCTAGGCTTGCTGTGTTTTGTTTTGGGGTTGTTGTTTTTTTTTTGTATCTCGCAGCTGGATTGATCAATAGAGTCGATTCTTGTAACCAGCGCCAGGGCCTGAGGGAAGAGATGTAACAAAAACATCTTTGTGGTCACATGGAGCGGCTGGATGTCTGGTGGCCGAGGCCAGCCAGCCAAACTGAGCACATCATTCGGTGGCTCTTTTCCCCTTTCCAGACAAAGCGTGTGGACACACCAGCGGGTAATTCAGCCGGGGAACTCCTTGCCACAGGAAGGAGGTGGTGATGGCATCTGGCCTAGCCGCCTTTGAAAGGGGATTGGACAGATTTCTAGAGGAAAAGTCCATCGTGCGCTATAGGCCATGATGGATGGTGCAACCTGCTTACATTAGAAGTAGGCTGCTTCAGAATGCCAGGTGCAGGGGAGTGGCCACAGGATGCGGGCCTCTTGTTGTCTCGTGTGCTCCCTGAGGCATCTGGTGGGCCACTGTGAGATACAGGAAGCTGGACTGCTACTCCTTTTGTCACTGCCAAGCATTTCTCCACCCGGCATTTCTCCTTTCTTTGGGCCCAAAAGAAAATGCGCAAGGGAAGTTTAAGTGAATTTCAAGCTTAGCCTTAGAAAACCCGTCAATTTCTTTAAATACAACTTCTTGTTGATGGCTACCTGCTGTCCCAGGTGCTGAAACTGATAGCAAGGGAGGAATGGTTGTGTTCACAGCTGTCACAACAGGCTGGGCAACTCCAAACTGGGAATCTGGCTGAACTGGAGAGTAAGATGTTCAGGCCAGGCAAAAGGCTGAAACTGGGTTCACACTAGAGGTACCATATTTCAAGAGGGGGCAAATTGAGGGCACAGCCAATGTTCAAACCAGGAATGTTCCGATTCACAGTTCCGTCTCTTGGCTGTTACACTATAAAGGTAAAGGTTTCCCCACGACTGAGTGGTCTAGTCGTGACCGACTCTAGGGGGTGGTGCTCAGCCCCATTTCTAAGCCAAAGAGCCGGCGTTTGTCCGAGGACAAGCTTCCGTGGTCATGTGGCCGGCATGACTCTACGCCGTAGCGCACGGAACGCCGTTCCCTTCCCCCCGAAGTGGTCCCTACTTATCTACTTGCATTTAGGTGCTTTCGAACTGCTAGGTTGGCAGGAGCTGGGACAAGCAACGGGAGCTCACTCCGTCGCGCAGTCTTGAACTCCCAACCTTCTGGTCGGAAAGCCCAGCAGCAGTGGTTTAACCTGCTGTGCCACCACGTCCCATGTTACACTATATAGTTGGCCAAATTTGGATTTGGACTGTGGTGTAGGTAGGAGGGAATTTAGCCTTTTTCCTTTATTGTGGTTTTGATCTGGATCTCCTCTCCCCACACCTGCTACTAACGGGGGGAAAAAGGTCTTGTGACATGCAGAAGCGACGGAACCAATGTGAAAAGGGACATTTGTTTAGGTTGTAAAGTCAGACCTTTGGGGGACGGTATGCGTCAAGCGTGCCCCTGGTTTGAATTCAGGAGACAAAAAAGGCAGCTTCAGCATCTCTCAGAGAGACAGAGAAACAGAGATCCCCAGGCTTTCAGCGGGTAATTAGTATGTGGAACTCCTTGCCAGAATCTACCCTTGCCAGAATCTACCCTGCCCGGATAGATCTCACACGAATGTGGTACATTCCTTTCCACTTGATGTAGTAGACAAAGCCACAATATTTCCCGTAGAGACCCAGGGCTGGGCTGGGGAAGGAATTAATGAACTCCGACCAAGGGGACGGTCTTCATCTGATGAGTTTATTACTTAACGGGTGTGTGCGTGGAGGTGGGGAGTTGCGTAAGCTGTGGTTGTTGTTCCCTTGGAGGGATCATCAGGCTACCGGTTCAATTAATCCTTCCTAATTCAGTGTCCATGGGGGCCTTAGGCAGAAAACACCAGACAATAGAAATCTCTCTATTAGAATTCTCTCTCAATAGAATTCTACCTACAGTCACGTTGCTGGATCTCTTCTGCTCCTTTTCATGTCATTTGTGTTTAAAATCCTGACACCCAACACAGGGGACCCCCCGGGGGCAGCTGACAATGTCCTTAAAACCATTTGTATTAAATCAAACTGGGAAAACCAAGAACAATCGTAAAATACTATGAGCGCAATCCTAACCTGGAGTGAGGCCAGCGCAGTTAGGCCAGCAAAGTTTTGCCAGCACAAGGGCCACAGAAAAGTATGTCTGGGCCACTCTCGGAGTTGAAGAGGCCGTCACACAGATGGGCGCACGCCCCCCTGACTCTGAGAGTAGTCCCAGTGCACTTGATTGTCTCCTTTGTGTCGGCCTAACTGTGCTGGCCGGATCCAGCAGGGCTCTTCCTATTTTCTTATGTTAAAACTGGATTTCTTCCTGTCAGAAGAAGGTTTGCTGGGTTCGAATGCCAAGACCTTTTGAGCTCCTACCCATTTGGCTGAGCAAATTATGTGATTTATAGTCACATGAATAACTTAGCTAGAAGCTCAGGAGACGAATATATTCATTCATATTCACATCATTGGTCCGCTTTGACTTGAAAATCCTGAATCTCACAACACTCTCACCCAGCAGGATGTATAAATCTATCTGTAGAGGTGCTGGAGGCAGGATAACTTCATCGTATCAATAGTTTTGGTTCCTGATTAAAACGTTGACGGTTCCGAGACACTGTCCCGAGACACTGTCGTTATGTAATTCTGTTTCAAACACCATATGCAACTCAACGTCAAAGCATGTGCCCTCATTGCTATCAATGTGCCCCTATCCAGCCTGAGTCCCCAGAGGCTAATGACATTGGAACAGCAATCAACATGAGTACCGTTCTGTGAATACTCTTAATTTATTTACATGGGGCACAACACTAGACCCCGTCTGAAACAAATGCAAAGGAAGTGTTTTGGGCTAATCCTTCTCACACCCATTTGCAAGAGGAAAATATCCCGGAGAATGCTGTTCATACCCATTTGCTTGCAATGGTTTTCAACACTTAAAGAAGCTATTGCAATTGCAATTGGGGGTGTGTGCAATTGCAGCAGGCAACAAGCTTTAGGGGGCAACAAGCTGAGCTTGACACTAGTGGGTAAAATTGTGAAAACCTTGGTAACAGGTTTTCACAGGAAAACAGACGTGCGCCATCCTCCCTGACACCAAGAATGGTCCGAACGTGCTTTACGGTGGCCCTGGTGCTGGCCAAACTTTGCTGGCCTAACTGTGCCAGCCTAATAACATTGTTTTGTTGTGCTCTGAACAGAAAAATATACCCGCCTTTGCAGATTAGAAGGCCTTTGGGCAAGGAATGTTCAAAAGAGCAGATTGCTGGCACATAGCTCCACACTCACAGAGAGGGTGTAAAATGGTCCGCAGATTGGAGGGCTATTACAACGGCTGATTGTCTGACTGACAAAAGCCATGTGGATGAGCAAAGGAGACCAGGGATCTGGCAGAGCATCAGATGCTAGTTTTCTGTCGAGAGGTTCTGCTGTCAGCAGGTAGCTCCAACCTGCCGCTTCCAATTCCACATCACTCTCTGCTCAATTGAAAATGTAATTTGCAGTCTGCACGCTGGCAAGGCTCCCTCTGACACCGCAGGAGTGTTGAGGCAGCCGAGCCAGAGGGAAAATTGCGCTGCCAGAAGGAGCTGCTGGTGGGATCCTGAATGCCCGGGAGCGGCTCAGAAATGTCGACTTTTAGGGGACCCTGTCTGCACCCAGGGGGCAGCTGGGAAACTCCAAAGCATTGGTGTGGTGGGGCAGGGCATCAGTTCGCGCACATAACTGGCGAGACTTATGGGGGCTCCTTGTTCCCCCATATGACCTGGGAGTGTATCCTAGAACACTGGTCTTCAGTTGGTGGGTAAAAGGTAAAGGTAAAGGTTTCCGCACGACCAAATGGTCTAGTCGTGACCGACTGTAGGGGGCAGTGCTCATCTCTGTTTCAAAGCCTGTAGAGCCGGCGTTTTGTCCGAGGACAAGCTTCCGTGGTCATGTGGCCGGCATGACTCTATGCCGAGGCGCACGGAGCGTCGTGACCTTCCCACCAAAGTGGTCCCTATTTATCTATTTGCATTTAGGTGCTTTCGAACTGCTAGGTTGGCAGGAGCTGGGACAAGCCACGGGAGCTCGCTCTGTCGCGCAGTCTTGAACTCCCAACCTTCTGATCGGAAAGCCCAGCAGCAGCGGTTTAACCCGCTGCGCCACCATGTCCCAGTAACGTACGGCGAGACTTATGGGGGCTCCTTGTTCCCCCATATGACCTGGGAGCATATCCTAGAACACTGGTCTTCAGTTGGTGGATGGACACCTTCCCTGGGCCTTCACTGTCCAAGGTCAAGCCATAGGAAGTGATGGTGCACACATGCAGAGCATTAGGGCGCAATTCTAACCTGCGCTGAAACAGCGCAGGCCGGCAGACAGGTTCAACGCAGGTGGGGCATGGCCTGGAGCCTCCATAGGGCCACAACCAGTGATGTCATGCAGGGGAACGCGGGGGAACTCAGTTCCACTAGTTAAAATTAGGGCTGACTCCGCCCACTTCACTCTCCCTCCTCCCCCCTCCCAATTCCTCTGCAAAGAGCTTTTCTTCTTGGTTGGCCGGCACTCACAGGGTTAAAGGGAGCGACTCCGGATTCCTAGGGGGGCGAAGGCAGTGATGTCATTCAGGGGGAACGGACCAGAACGGGCGTTCCGGATCCTAACGGGCTCCGTGGCTGGTTCCAGGTTCCCGACAAGTGCCAATCAAAAGTGAGTTCCTGTTCCTAAATCATTTGAATGACACCACTGGCCGCAACCAAACTCCACCCCCGTCCCCGGGCCAGACTGTCTCTTTGGACCGGCTGATTGGTTGTCTCGAATGCCAGAGGGTGTCCCGGCCTCCCCGAGTCCAGCTTTCAGGACCGTGAGGCTCATTCGCAGAACGCACTTAACGCACTTGAGAAATGCAAATGAATTCTGCTTGGCAGTGGCTAATAGGTGTCGAGGAAGCTCTTGGGAAGCCTCATCCATCTTGCCTCATTAAAAGGCACCCTGAGAGGAGAGATAGATTAGCAGAAGTGCTTGAGAGTCCCAAAGAGGAAGAAGGGGAGGGGAGACGTCTTCGTTGCCGCAGAAGAGGGAATTGGAGGCGGCGACCTCCATCGTGCGTTTGGCCTGAAACCGCAACAAAAGACTTCTCAGCAAGTCCTACAAACAGGCAGGACACTGTGGTTGCTTGACGGCACCATGCTACAGAGATGGGAGCGAGCACGAAATCCTATGAGCGCCCTTGGGGTGATGCTATGTGCTTGCGCCAGGCCCATGTCACTCGCGCCGACGCAGGGGCGCCGGGCCTAGGCGCCCCTGTGCCGCTCTGCGCCGGCCAACCCACCCATTTGTCCTGACCTGCCTCTGAAGGACCTGCCCTGACCTCCCGGTTGCATTGTGGGAGGAGTTCGGAGGCGCGGGAAGGTCCTCGCTGGGGATTCCGTTATCCGCGGACGTTGGTATCCGCAGGGGCTCCAGGAACGGATCCGCCGCGGATACCGAGGCCCAACTGTACAATACACAGCGCATTGCGCAAAAGCTGCCAATAAAACAGCGGAACCATGGAAATCCATGATGCGTCAGTTGCTCTCTGGAAAAGCCACTTTGAAACTGACCTGGGGAAAACTTTGCAGAATCTCAGCGACATTCTCAGAGCTTGGAGTTTTGCTACCATCACCTTTGCTTCTGTTCTTCCTCTTCTCTGTGCTTCCTTCTTCCCCCATTGCTGGCCCTTGCCTATTTTCAGGGAAGAAAGCCAAACTTGGAGAGACCTGCCTGGGCATCTGTGGCTGACAGGTTCCCGGCTGTTTCCTTGGCGACTCGCGGTCCCCGTCCGCCTCGCGATGTCTCTGCTGCTGGGGCCACTGTGACCTTTCAACTCCAGCGTCTCCAAGCCGGCCACAAATCTCTCCGGCATTTGCTACCTCGTTAACGGAAAGGTTACCGTGAAAAGGCGGCTCCCTGCAGTGCTCACGTATGACTTGCGCCGCGGCGCAGCTTGGCTTGGGCTTTGGGGACAGCGCATGTATTTGACCGAAAGGCCGCCGGGAAGGTAACAAGCACATCCTTGTGTTTGGGTTGCTGCCTCCTTCTCTTGGCGAGAAAGCAAGACAGCTGCACCTTGGATGTGTCTCCTTGTAGATTCATCCATACTTTCCATGGCATAACTAAGGAGTGCCCAGGGGGTGTCAACTGCCTTGGGTAGCATGCCTTGAGGGGGTGCCAACACACATCCTCAACGGCGGATCCGGAGGCCTTCTTAGAAAGGCACTTCCAATCTTTCGCTGAAAACGGAAGTTTTCATTCTTCAGGATCATTCTGAAGTCGCCTACTTCTAACATAAGGAGGTTGCACCACCCATCATGAGGAGGACTTTTCCGCCAGGAATATGTCCAATCCCCTTTGAAAGGCACCTAGGCGAGACGCCATCACCACCTCCTGTGGCAAGGAGTTCCACAGATGAATTACCCACTGGGTCAAAAAACGTTATTTCCTTTTGTTCGTTCTAACTCTCCCAACCTGAGTGGATGTCCCCTGGTTCTGGTGCTGTGAAAGAGGGAAAAACCAACCATCTCGCAAGCAACCGTCACAGACAGGCTCTTTGTTTGGTTCAGGCGATGGGCTTTCTCTAGCCCCGTCTTGTTTGTTTTTTTAATGGAGCAAACTGGTCGCGTTGGTCGATGCCTTCGCAAGGCTCCTCCAATAAGTGCACAAATGCCAGAGGTTGACAAAAGAGTCACTTAGCGTCCCACAGCGCTGAGACAAGACGGGTCCATTCTGAACGGTGGACCTTCCAAGTGACTGAGTGCCGAGTTCCATTAGTCGCTGCTGGAGATCACTAAGTATCCCCTCGTGCACCACAATGCCTTTTTCTCCCTCATTGCATAATGCAGCTCCTTTTATTTTTTGTAAATCAGCAGCAACCGCCTCTAGCAAGGCACAGTCTGCACCCTTGCAAAGCCCTGGCCTGGCCTTCTGTTTTCAGACTACTGGATCTGGTTCACTGTATCACTCACAAAAGAAGAGGCGAGGAAAGAGACTCCATCAGCCCACCAGCTCACAGAAACACACACAGCAAGGATGCTGGAGGGGGAGAGAGGAGAGAGAAACCCACAGAATAATCACAGGTGCCTCTCCAAAATGCATTAAAAAGACTGCCAGGTGCCTCTCCAAAATGCATTAAAAAGATTGGTTGAGGACCAGAATGGGGGTCAACGGGCAATTTTCACAGTGGGGAGAGGTGAAAAGCGGAGTGCCCCCAAGATCTGTTTTGGGGCCGGTGCTTTTCAACGCGTTCGGACCTGGAGACAGGGATACGCAGCGAGGTGGCCAAGTTTGCGGATGACGCAAAACTTTTCCGGGTGGTGAAAACCAGAGGGGATTGTGAAGCGCTCCAGAAGGATCTCTCCAAACTGGGGGAACAAACAGCCAAATGGCCCACCAGATGCTCCCATCAGGGTGCACACAAGACAACTAGATGCCTGCATCCTGTGGCCACTCCCTTGCACGTGGCATTCTAAAGTAGCCTATTACTGAGGTAAGGAGGTTGCACCACCCATCATGGCCTGTAGCCCACGATGGACGTTTCCTCCAGAAATCTGTCCAGTCGTTCTGTGGGTGCTTCCCTCATACTCCCCACATGATGTGGAAGGGAGCAGGTGAAGGGCATGCGTGATGTGTGAACTGGCCTAGAACGTTCCAGAAGACTCACTGCATCCTGCACAGGCAGATTATTTTTAAAAGCCACATGTGACGACAACTCGCTTGCTATCGAGAAAACATATATGATAACAGTCCTTGATTTACATTACAGAAAGACAAAGCCTTCGGCTCACATGACAGAGATCCTTTTCCTTGGCCCAGTTTTTTTTTAACTGTGAAATTCAAGAGCTTTTCATTTAGGAAAAGGCTATAGTTAAGCGGAAGAGCATCAGCTTTGCCCCCAGTTTCCATCCCTAGCATCTTCAGGAAGGGTTAGAAAGAGACCTCTAATTACAGCCTATTGCAACTCATAAGAACATAAGAAGAGCCCTGCTGGATCCGGCCAACCTAGTCCAACTATCTCACAGTGGCCCACCAGATGCCTCAGGGAGCACACAAAGACTAGAGACCTACATTCTGTTGCACCTGGTATTCTGAGGTAAAATTCTGAGGTGAATATGAGGTAAATAAAACAGAATTTGCTATCCTGTCTGTGGGGAGGGAGCTATAATAACTTGCAACCCAATCTGGGCCTTAAGAAGAGTCTCACAGGATCAGGCCAAAAGCCCACCTAGTCCAGCTTCCTGCATCTCACAGTGGCCCAACAGGTGCCTCAAGGAGCACACAAGACAACACAATGCCTGCATCCTGTTGCCACTCCCTTTATCTGGCATTCTGAGGTAAATTTCTGAGGTAACAATCTGAGGTAAATATGAGGTAAATAAAAGAGAATTTGCTATCCTGTCTGTGGGGAGGGAGCCATAATAACTTGCAACCCAATCTGGGCCTTAAGAAGAGTCTCACAGGATCAGGCCAAAGGCTTCTTGTATCTCACAGTGGCCCAACAGGTGCCTCAGGGAGCACACAAGACATCCTGCTTCCTGTTGGCACTTCCTTGCACCCGGCATTCTGAAGTAGCCTACGTCAGAGCCTGGCTTTCAGAGTTGGCCACCTTCTAAAACCAGGAGGTTGCATATACTCATCATGGCTTGTGGCCTGTGACGTACTTTTCTTCCGGAAATCTGTCCAATCTCCTTTGAAACGCATCCAGGCCAGATGCCATCACCACATCCTGTGGCAAGGAGTTCCACAGGCTAATTACATGCTGGGTAAGGACTTTTTTTTTTGTTCTAACTCTCCCAACACTCAGTGTTTGTGCATGTCCCCCTTGTTCTGATGTTGTGTGAGAGGGAAAAGAACATCCCCACCAGCATAGCTGCACACATACACCTGCAAATAGGAATCTCTTGGACCGTGCATCCTTCAATACCTCTGCCTATGTAGGTGTAACTGAAATAAAGATGTATTCTCTCCTGTTCACACCTCTACCACCCCTCCTTTCTCGGTTGTCCTCCCTGTCTTGAGTTGCAAACTGTAATCTCCCTGGGGCAGGGGCCTGTTCTGCTGATTGCACTTTGCAAGCCACCATACACATCAACAACAGCAACATAATCAATCAATGAACATGCTTATTTTTTTGGCCATAACTTTTGACAGAATGGAGATATTACTCTCCAATTTGTTTCATTGATTGCTGCATGAAATTCCTTATTGAATTATAAATCATCAATCGATCAAACAGTATTTATATACAGCTTTTCAACACAAAGTTCACAAAGCGGTTTACAGGCAAATAAGAATAAAGATAAAAGGCTCCCTGTCCCAAAAGGGCTCACAATCCATTTTAAAAAAATGCAGAACACCCTCAGCAACAGCCACTAGAAAAGACACTGCGCAGGGGTGAAGAGGGACAATTGCTCTCCTAAATAAAAGAGGAACACCACTTGAAAAAGTGCCTCTTGCCCAGTTAGCAGGAGTTAATAATAAACTGTCACAATCCGATGTGACATCAAATCCCCACTTACCTTGGGCCAATGGTCATCTCTTAGCCGGGCCCACCTCACAAGGTTGGTGTGCAGAAAAATGGGATCTCTCCGTACCCCATGCTGCTCTGAGCAAGACTGCCATAAAATCCTTGGAAATGTTCATTTCGTTTCCAGAGTGCCGAAGCGGCCCAGAGGAGGGGTGTCTATTTTTATACAATTTGACAACGATGTTTTCTCGTGCCACAAATAACTGTAAGGTGATGACTTTGGTTCTGCTTGTGTCTATTGACACACAAATAGTATTTCTGCTATTCCAATCCCTGTTTAAGGGAACCTCCTATTTCCTACCAGCACTGCACTCAATTCCGGAGATATTTTGTTAGCCAAAGCTTAATGCAAAGTATTTCTTTTTAAACAACCTACATTTGGTGACTATTCAGTTGCAGATTCCTCTCTAAGAACCTGGAGCAAAAAATAGATTCTTCACTTGCCGCACTTAAAACGTAGGTGGCATTCGGAAACCAGAATAAGGCTGGTGCTTTTTTTTTTCTTTTTTCTTTTTGCAAAAGATACACACAACCTTGCAACTTTTCTGCGATCGCACCCTCACAGGTTTAACAGTCACACTTAGGGCGCAATCCTAAGCTGGAGTTAGGCTGGCACAGTTAGGCTAGCAAAGTTTGGCCAGCACAAGGGACACTTTAAAAGATGTTTGAACCACTCTCGGAGCCAGAGAGGCCAGCACACAGATGTGCACCATCCTCCCTGACTCCGAGAGTGGTCCAAATGCACTTTACAATGGTCCTTGTGCCCGACAAACTTGGCTGGCATAATTGTGCCGGCCTAACTCCAGGTTTGGATTGCGCCCTTAGGGTGTTACTCAGTCTAGAACATCTCTGTTGAAACTTCTAAATATACCCCCTATTTTAATTCAAGCAAATAAGATGCTGTGGTGTCTAAAATTGCCTCTAATTTCCAAATACGTGACACACACACAAAAAAAAGCATCTCCAGATCTTGGGGAGAGATGTTACTATTCCTGCTCCATGTCATTTTAGGTGTGTGATTATTTGCTTTTTAGATTCTCACAGTTCCTTTAAACCTGTCCAATGTGGAGAGGAATACATCAAACGTTTGCTGCCTTCTCAGAATTTCTCTGACTATCTTGATGGGTTGTGAACACACACACAGGGCGCAGTCCTAACCTGGAATGAGGCCGGCACAGTTAGGCCAGCAAAGTTTAGCTTGCACAAGGGACACTGTCAAGTATGTTTGGACCACTCTCGGAGTCAGGGGGGATGGCGTGTGTCTGTGTGCCGGCCTCTCTGACTCCAAGAGTGGCCCAAACATATTTTATGGTGTCCCTTGTGCTCCCTTGTGTCCCTTTTACCTCAGAGATTTACCTCAGAATGCCAGATACAAGTGAGTGGCTTTTGGACCACTCTCTGAGTCAGGGGGGATGCCGCACGTCTGTGTGCCGGCCTCTCTGACTCCGAGAGTGGTCCAAACATATTTTATGGTGTCCCTTGTGCTGGCCTAACTTTGCTTTATTTACCTCATATTTACCTCAGAATTTTACCTCAGAAATTTACCTCAGAATGCCAGATACAAGGGAGTGGCGTTTGGACCACTCTTGGAGTCAGGGGGGGATGGCGCACATCCAGTGATGTCATTCAGGGGGAACAGACCAGAACGGGCGTTCCGGATCCTAATGGGCTCCGTGGCTGGTTCCGGGTTCCCGACAAGTGCCAATCAAAAGTGAGTTCCTGTTCCTAAATCATTTGAATGACACCACTGCGCACATCTGTGTGTTGGCCTCTCTGACACCGAGAATGGCCCAAACATCCTTGACAGTGTCCCTTGTGCCGGCCAAACTTTGCTGGCCTAACCGTGCTGGCCTAACTCCAGGTTAGGATTGTGCTCTTCAAGCATGTTTAAGCATGTGTAAGCACTTCTTTAAGCATGTTTCCATTCATACCGTCAAACTGGCTGAAGGGTGGCGAAAAAGACTCTCACCTGGATCCCCTTTCAAGGATCATTTATTGAGAAGAATTTCTCATAAATGTTTGCTCACGGGTGCCCTTTCCTCCCGGCTGAATGGAAACTCTCCAACTTAAGCAAGCGAAGAGCAAGCAGATGGTGATTAAGGCTTCCGGGCTCCTCTTGGGGACACAAGCTGCATAAAGAAAGTTTCCAAGCGCATGGCGAAGGCCGCATGGCAAAGCTTACAGACTTCACAGGACAGGTTAGAAATGAATGCACAGGAAGTTGTGGGTCTCAAGACACAACTAGGCAATCAGCAATGGAAATGATCAAGGCTGTTGGTTTATGCATGGTGTAATCCTATTTTCAGTTGCAAAGAGACCATTTCCGATGGTCTGTGTGCAGGCCACCTTTTATGTTTCCAGTTCTAGAAAAATTATAGTAATTCTAGGGGTGTCGACGTGGGACGTGGTGGCGCAGCGGGTTAATCTGCTGCTGCTGGGCTTTCCGACCGAAAGGTTGGGAGTTCAAGACTGCGCGACGGAGTGAGCTCCCGTCGCTTGTCCCAGCTCTTGCCAACCTAGCAGTTGGAAAGCACCTAAATGCAAGGAGATAAATAGGGACCACTTCGGTGGGAAGGTAACGGTGTTCTGTGCGCTACGGCATGTAGTCATGCAGGCCACATGACCACGGAAGCTTGTCCTCGGACAAAACGCTGGCTCTGCAGGCTTTGAAACGGAGATTGAGCACTGCCCCGTACAGTCGGTCACGACTAGACCATTCGGTCGTGGGGAAACCTTTACCTTTAGGGGTGTCGATACTTGTTCCCCACCACCTGGAAAACAGGGCAGGTGACCAGAGAGCGCCTCCATCCATCTTTTATTTTCTGATTCCGGGATTGGCCCCTGGGGTGTCACTCCTCTTGGGGCCCAGCCTATCAGCAGGCTCACACAGCCAGGCTGAGCCCCAAATTATGTGGCAATGGAGGGAGGGTGATGGAAGAGTGCCATGGGGGGAGGGGGAAATGCAGAGCTTTGCCTAGGGCTGCCAACTCTGACTGAGCGCACAATCCTAACCTGGAGTTAGGCCGGCACAGTTAGGCCAGCAAAATGTGGCCGGCACAAGGGCCAGTGTAAAGTGCATTTGGACCACTCGCAGAGTCAGGGAGGAAGGCGCACGTCTGTTTGCTGCCCTACCGGCCCCGCCCTAACTCCAGGTTAGGATTGTGGCCTGAAGCTATTCCTCGAGTCATCCCCCCCACACACACACAACACTTTGGAAGTTCCTGTTAAAACCTCCAGGATTTTTTTCCAGGAGTCACCTAAGGTTTGAGGCTGATTCCTGGAGACTCCAAACTAGCATAGTCTAATTCTCTACTTTTTTATATCTATACTTCTTCATTCCAGAACTGTCCCCCACAAACTCTTCCAGGACACACCACCGTGCCCCAGAAAGCCCTTCAATACACTGACATGTCTGTGATCCAGAGCAAAACTGGCCCTTCAAAGATCAGGAAGGGCTCTGTGTTCGAATTTCACCATCATTATTCTTCATGTCAATTACCGTCATGGGTTTCGGTGGAACACTGGAATTGGCCTCAATGTAGCAGGCGGGAAGTGGATCCCAATCTACTGGGGGAGGAGATACCATTGGTCCATTTCCAGCAGATCACCTGGCACCTGACGGTGGCCACGATTCTTGCAAACACTCAGTGGCCCTTCGTGAGAGCCAGCAAAGCACTTCTTCCTAGCAAAGCACATTCTTATGCAAGAATATCTAAGCTGGCTTGGGGAAACGACCCTCCGGTTTTGCCCCAGAATGCTCCTGAATGGGAAAGAGCGAGGCCTCTGGTCACTGGGTTGTAAAGGTTCTAGTTAGCAAAACAAAAAGTCTACTTCTGGATCAGATCCCCCTCTGAGCGGTCTAACAATCCACCCTTTCCTTTCTCCGATTCTCTGCCTGCTGGTCCCTGCTGCAGGATGTGGGAAGACTGAATCATTCTTGATGAGACGGCTCTTTTTTTGCTTCCTTTTGTAGTTTAATTAGGTAGATCTTGGAAGGCCTGCAACAGCTCTCTCTCTCTCTCTCTCTCTCTCTCTCTCTCTCTCTCTGTGTGTG
The DNA here is from genome assembly GCA_029204185.1 of Lerista edwardsae. Taxonomy (NCBI): domain Eukaryota; kingdom Metazoa; phylum Chordata; class Lepidosauria; order Squamata; family Scincidae; genus Lerista; species Lerista edwardsae. The sequence continues at coordinate 746 of JAJKFI010025402.1, read as the reverse complement.
TGTGTGTGTGTGTGTGTGTGTGTGTGTGTGTGTGTGCATTGCTTCTTAGCAGCCCCGGTGCCACAACAATCATCACTCACCTCTCACTGTCCAGATCTCCCCAGATCCCTTGTTCGTTCCAGAAGTCCCAAGCAAGTACAGATCCTTAAATCTTCCGGTGCTTTCCATCGGATTTGCGCCGGGCCGCCCCTTAGGGAGAAGACCCTCTGCTCCATTGCCCTGGCGGCGGCAGAAATCGTTGGAAACGAGCAAGATCCAAAAGCCCAACCTTTCTTCCTTGCTTTTCCCCAGGAGAAAAAAAAAACGGTGCTAAAAAAAGTGTAGTTTTGTTGGAAAACAAAAATCCCAAGAGCATGGAAGGGGGAATAAAACTACCAACTCTTCTCTACCCTGTGGGTGCTGTTGGATTCAAGGGGCATCGAGCAGGTAGCAGCAGCTCCATCCTGCCCCAAAGTCTTCTTCGGGATTCCCACGTAATCCTGGCTGGGAATCTTGCCGACGTGCGGTGGTCCCTTGGCACAGACCTTGGTGCCGGCCCGGCTCTCGTGCCCTGGAGTTGAGGGGTCACTTTCCCGTTACGGTTCTCAGCTGTGGCTGTGCCGATCTGTGGCAGGCGATGCTGCTGTTCAGCTCAGTTACGCTGGCTCTCCCCGCTAAGCCTCTTGACAGAGAATGTAACACAGGCAACCAGAATGAGAGAGAGAGAGAGAGAGAGAGAGAGAGAGAGAGAGAGAGAGAGAGAGAGA
>JAJKFI010025401.1:0-20028 GCA_029204185.1 Lerista edwardsae | reverse complement strand
GTTCCGGATCCTAACGGGCTCCGTGGCTTTTTTTTTTTGTTTTTTTTCCAGCATTTGAATTTGAACTCAAAAGTGAGTTCCTGTTCCTAAATCATTTGAATGACACCGCTGGATGGCGGCCAAGCTTAAGATCCTAAGGAGCCTTGGACCACAGTCATCACAACAGCAAGGGTTGCCAACTTTCCATACCAGCCCCTGCTCTTGTGCTTTCAACTGCACCGGGATCCTGGGTACATGGCAGGTGATTAAACCTTTTCCCATGCTGGAAAACAAAGCCCCCCCCCACTTCACCTACTGATCTCTGCAGACCGCCCTGCTGTTAAAAGCACAGGAGCAGCCAAGGTAGGCGTTTTCTGATCAGTTGGCAACCTTAATTCATGCAGTCGTGGCTGGATTCTAATTTTAGACAGGGTTCTCCCCCCCCCTCGCCCCACAAGCTGTCATGGAACATGTGCTGCCCTTCACCTCCTGACAGCCTTTGCTCCAAGGCAAATTGAGCCGGGATGAGAGGTCTTTTTCTGTACATCCTGTGTGGTGTTTTCCCCCCCTGCAATAATAGAGAGTGGCGCGGAGGGGAGTGGATCGATATCCGCTCGTAATGTGTGCTGTGCGCACTTATTGCTTGCGCTCTGCCTGGTGGCTCGGTTGCACGCCTTCAGCCCAGATGGACCGACACATGGCGCCCTGCAAGGCTGGGGAGAACCGAGTGTTACTCGGAAGGGACACGAAAGGGGAAGGAGACACCGCGACGGGGAGAGGGGAGGACAGCGTGGCTTTTCGGGGTGCGGTATTGAAACCGGACACATTTTGCTTGGTGTACTTAAGGCACAACCCCTTGGGAGCTTGGACAATAAGGACAGACTGGGGGGAAATGCATTTGGTTGTCTTTCATTGGCATCTGCTGTTGTCTTCAGAACACCCCCCATTGAAAAAAAATGCCCTGATGAATGCTGGGGGGCAGGTAGCCCCCCTCCCCATGATACTAAATATGTCTTATGTGTCTTATTATGACATAAGACCAGTGGCGTCATGCAGCCGGAATGCTGGGCGGGAGGAACGGGTGAGCGGCAGCCCGCCCATTGCATACCGCTCTGTTTCGCCGGGCAGGCTGCCACTCATCCGTTCCTCCCGCCCAGCATTCCGGCTGCATGACACCGCTGCATATGACCATCAGCAGGCCCAGATCTAGGAGCAGTGGGGCATTCCCATGGGGCCCCCCTCCTCCCTGCGGGCCCCCCTCCCCATGGGACCCCCGCTCACCAAGAAATAGTTGGTGGTGACATGACGATGTCACCACCAACTGCTTCCAGGTGGCCCATTTTGGGGCAATTTGGAGGCAGGGGCAGGAGGGAAGGCCCAAAGTAAAGCTTGCCCCGTTGACCCACAGCCCACAGAGATCCCGGCTGCAGCAGCAGGCAATATGCTCATGTCCCGTCCGTCCGTCCCCCCCCCAGTAAACTTCCTGCTTCCTGTTAATGTTCAGGCTCCATCCCTCTAGAGTGCAGGCTGCCTGCTTGCTTCATTACTAGCAAGCATGTTTGCTTGGTAGCGAAGAAATATTAAGATAGTGATCGCAGAAATGCTTGCGGGCAGGGTGGGGAACCTTAAGAGAAATATCGGCAGGGGGGAAAGGTGAAGCACCCCTTCCTAGCTTTTGATTCTCCTGCACAGATGTTAACTCCTGCACAATTAACTGCACAGATTCTTTTGCACAGTTATCCGCGTTACAAATACAAGACGAATCATAAGGTCGGGACCCCATCTTGTAAATTTGTCACATGTATTCTACTTTCATGGGCCTCTTTCCCCTGATTTTCTTTTTTTTTTTTTTACTGGAAGACAAAATTCTGAAGCAAAAGGAAAGGCGTGATGGTTGATTTTGCAATTTCCTCCTCCTTGTCAAAGTAATCATGTGAAAGCAGAACAAAACTCAACAACACACAAGACAGTTTGGTAAACAGTTTCTCAAGCGGGATGTGGGGGGAATTTTTTTTTCAACCAAAAAACCCGGTTCCCGTTTCTCCCCCTCTGGCTTGAAAAACGGTACTGAAAGTGGTATGAATTCAAGTGCTGATCGAGTGCAACAGAATCACAGCTCGTGGTAGTATCTCTCTATTTACAGACGCCTATATATTATATATTTTGTTCCTTTTTTTGTGGAAAAACACACTCAGGGTTTCTGCTTCCTGACTTTTTTGAACCTTTACAGTGCTGAGCTTAAGAAAAAAGAACCCTCATCTTCAACCAAAAAAAAAAGTCTTAGAGCCACCGTAGCCTGGAGTTAGGCCTGCACAGTTAGGCCGGCAAAGTTTGGCTGGCACAAAGGACACTGTCAGGTATGTTTGGACCACTCTCAGAGCCAAAGAGGCCAGCACACAGATGTGCGCCATCCTCCCTGACTCCGAGAGTGGTCCAAACATGCTTTACAGTGGCCCTTGTGCCAGCCAAACTTGGCCTCACTCCAGGTTAGGATTGCGCTCTAAGAAAAAAGAATCCTAATCTTCAACAAGAAAAAAAAAAAAAGACTAAGGGCGCAATCCTAAACTGAGTTAGGCCGGCATAAACTAAGCCGGCAAAGTTTGGCCGGCACAAAGGACACCGTCAAGTATGTTTGGACCACTCTTGGAGTCAGAGAGGCCAGCACACAGACGTGAGCCATCCTCCCTGACTCTGAGAGTAGTCCAAAAACGCTTTACAGTGGCCCTTATGCTGGCCAAACTTTGCCGGCTTAGTTTATGCCGGCCTAACTCCAGTTTAGGATTGGGCTCCAAATTAATCTCACTCTGCTTGCAACACCGTTCCTATACAGAGTGCTGAACTCAAAGCGGGCAACTCCAGCTCACGGTGCCGCCATCTTGAATTTGACTTTCCACATCTTCCTGAAACAGTTTCAATCACACTGGATGTCCACAACATGTTGAGGCCTGCAGGCCGTTCAGCGATTATTGCAATGAAACTTAAAAAAAAAACCCACCCAGCCACAAACTCCTACAAACCAAGACTAATTCCAGGCATTCTTATGGCACTTGTATTGTTCTGCATAATTTGAGTTGGGGGTGAGGGTTATTAGGGGGAAAAGACGCCCCCAAAAACAGTTATGGGGGGTTGTCATATTTCTGATTCCCTTCTGTACGACCTCTGATCCAGGGCAACAGTAGCTTGTAACCTGTCAAACTCGGCGTGGTTGTCTGAGCTCGGATCGTCCAAACCTCGGCTGTCGTCTTCGTCTTCCTCCTCCTCCTCCTCCTCGTCGCGGCTCATGAAGGCCAGCTCGTTCTCGTAGCAGAAGGAGTTGGTGCCAGGAAGGAGGAACTTGTTCTCCATTAAGTCCTTGGCACTGCAGCAGGGCGTCGAGGGGACCTCGTAGGTCTTATGGAAGTGAGAATAGTCAACTTTGTATTGGTTTTTCTCCTCGAACAAGACCGGCTCAAAACGGTGGCCCCAGAGGATCTCGCTGGACAAGTAGGAGCTGCGGGCCTGCGTCGTCATGGCTGTGGCTTCCACCATCCCCTCGAGGATGACCACGATCTCAAAGTCGTCCGTCTCCAAGTCTTGCCGGCTAATCCCGAAGAGTGGGCTCTCCTCGCTGATCTCGTGAAGGATCGTGAGCGGAGACACCAAGAAGATCCGGTCGTAGCCTTTATCGAACCCCACGTCAATGTCGATTTGGTCCAGTGGGATGTATTCGCCTTCCTCGGTGATTCTGGGCTTGATGAGCTGGGCCCGGACGTGCGCTTCCACGATGTGGCTCTTGCGCAGGTTCCCCACCCGCCACATCAGGCAGAGCTTCCCGTCCCTCATGGCCACCACAGCGTGATGGCTGAAGAGCAAGGTCTCGGCCCGTTTTTTGGGCCTGGCCATCTTTGCCATGATGGCCCCAATCATGAAGGAGTCGATGATACACCCCACGATGGACTGGAGGACCACCATGAAGACGGCCAACGGGCACTCCTCCGTCACGCAACGGAAACCGTAGCCGATGGTCGTCTGGGTCTCGATGGAGAACAGGAAGGCGGCCACGAAGCCGTTCACTTGGAGGAGGCACGGGGTGAAGGTGTCGTCCTTGGTGGGCTTCTCGATATCCCCGTGCACAAGTGCTATTAGCCAAAAAATAAGACCAAACAACAACCAGGAGACCAGGAAAGCAAGGGAGAACAGCAACAACATATACCTCCAGCGGATGTCCACACAGGTGGTGAACATGTCCGCAATATACCTCTGGGGTTTGTCATCCATGTTGGTGAACTCAACATTGCACTGGCCATTCTTCTTCACAAATCGGTTCCGGCATTTCCTCCTGGTGTGGATTTTACCGTTGCCAAAGCCATTCACTCCAGGCATGGTGGTCAACGTCAACCCCTCTTCCTCGGAAGATACTATACTATACGGGTTGACTCGACCCGTACTCATCCCTGAGCCCAGCAGCAGAGGGGCTGGTGGGTCTTTTGACTCCTTGGGGGGTTCCAGCCTTGTCCCCTGCCCAAGAGTTCTGCTAGGGGAAAAGGCTCTGAAATATCGGGTGCTGTTTCCGCCAAGGAGGTCCGAGCCAAAGTTCTGCAATGAGAAAACAGAGCGACATTGGTGACCATACAAGAAGAGAAGCTTTTGTATACAGAGAGATGGGTATTTGCAGTTCTTGGGTATTTTTCTTGGGTATTTATTTTGGGGATTTGGCCATTGTACAAATCGATGGTAAGGCCGCACCTGGAATATTGTGTGCAGTTCTGGTCGCCGCACCTCAAAAAGGACATATTGGAGCTGGAAAAGGTGCAGAAGAGAGCGACAAAAACGATTACGGGGCTGGGGCACCTCCCTTATGAAGAAAGACTGCAGCATTTGGGGCTCTTCAGCCTAGAAAAAAGGCGCCTGAGGGGGGACATGATTGAGACATACAAAATTATGCACGGAAAGGATAGAGTCGATAAAGCGATGTTCTTTTCCCTCTCTCAAAACACCAGAACCAGGGGGCATCTGCTAAAACTGAGGGTTGGGAGAGTTAAAACAGATAAAAGGAAGTACTTTTTTACCCAGCGGGTGGTTAGTCTGTGGAACTCTTTGCCACAGGAGGTGGTGATGGCATCTGGTCTTGATGCCTTTAAGAGGGGATTGGATGGATTTCTGGAGGAAAGGTCCATCGTGGGCTATAGGCAATGATGGATTGTGCAACCCCCTTACATTGGTGGTGGACTACTTCAGAGTACCGGGTATAAGGGAGTGGCAACGGGATCCAAGCATCTTGTTGTCTCGTGCCTCCCTGGGGCACCTGGTGGGCTGCTGTGAGATGCAGGATGCTGGACTAGACGGGCCTTTGGCCTGATCCAGCAGGGCTCTTCTTATGTTCTTATGTTCTTGGGCATATGATGGGAGGCAGGAAGGCAGATGTGTGTACGTGACCCAGGGGGTGGGGAGGAAAAATATTTGCGCAGCACACAATGTGCTGAGGAAAGAGGCAGCATCGGTCTCATGTGGGGTGTGTGCTTGTGGGGTGCGTGAGGGCAGCGTGGGGTGGGAAGGGTAGAAGGAAGAATACTTTTTGTGTATTTTTGTGCCAATGCGCAGCCTATCCAATGATTTGCATGATGCACCTTGCAGCCACATCAACCTAACAATGATGCTCATTTGAACTCGCCAAGCTAGGCTTGCTGTGTTTTGTTTTGGGGTTGTTGTTTTTTTTTGTATCTCGCAGCTGGATTGATCAATAGAGTCGATTCTTGTAACCAGCGCCAGGGCCTGAGGGAAGAGATGTAACAAAAACATCTTTGTGGTCACATGGAGCGGCTGGATGTCTGGTGGCCGAGGCCAGCCAGCCAAACTGAGCACATCATTCGGTGGCTCTTTTCCCCTTTCCAGACAAAGCGTGTGGACACACCAGCGGGTAATTCAGCCGGGGAACTCCTTGCCACAGGAAGGAGGTGGTGATGGCATCTGGCCTAGCCGCCTTTGAAAGGGGATTGGACAGATTTCTAGAGGAAAAGTCCATCGTGCGCTATAGGCCATGATGGATGGTGCAACCTGCTTACATTAGAAGTAGGCTGCTTCAGAATGCCAGGTGCAGGGGAGTGGCCACAGGATGCGGGCCTCTTGTTGTCTCGTGTGCTCCCTGAGGCATCTGGTGGGCCACTGTGAGATACAGGAAGCTGGACTGCTACTCCTTTTGTCACTGCCAAGCATTTCTCCACCCGGCATTTCTCCTTTCTTTGGGCCCAAAAGAAAATGCGCAAGGGAAGTTTAAGTGAATTTCAAGCTTAGCCTTAGAAAACCCGTCAATTTCTTTAAATACAACTTCTTGTTGATGGCTACCTGCTGTCCCAGGTGCTGAAACTGATAGCAAGGGAGGAATGGTTGTGTTCACAGCTGTCACAACAGGCTGGGCAACTCCAAACTGGGAATCTGGCTGAACTGGAGAGTAAGATGTTCAGGCCAGGCAAAAGGCTGAAACTGGGTTCACACTAGAGGTACCATATTTCAAGAGGGGGCAAATTGAGGGCACAGCCAATGTTCAAACCAGGAATGTTCCGATTCACAGTTCCGTCTCTTGGCTGTTACACTATAAAGGTAAAGGTTTCCCCACGACTGAGTGGTCTAGTCGTGACCGACTCTAGGGGGTGGTGCTCAGCCCCATTTCTAAGCCAAAGAGCCGGCGTTTGTCCGAGGACAAGCTTCCGTGGTCATGTGGCCGGCATGACTCTACGCCGTAGCGCACGGAACGCCGTTCCCTTCCCCCCGAAGTGGTCCCTACTTATCTACTTGCATTTAGGTGCTTTCGAACTGCTAGGTTGGCAGGAGCTGGGACAAGCAACGGGAGCTCACTCCGTCGCGCAGTCTTGAACTCCCAACCTTCTGGTCGGAAAGCCCAGCAGCAGTGGTTTAACCTGCTGTGCCACCACGTCCCATGTTACACTATATAGTTGGCCAAATTTGGATTTGGACTGTGGTGTAGGTAGGAGGGAATTTAGCCTTTTTCCTTTATTGTGGTTTTGATCTGGATCTCCTCTCCCCACACCTGCTACTAACGGGGGGAAAAAGGTCTTGTGACATGCAGAAGCGACGGAACCAATGTGAAAAGGGACATTTGTTTAGGTTGTAAAGTCAGACCTTTGGGGGACGGTATGCGTCAAGCGTGCCCCTGGTTTGAATTCAGGAGACAAAAAAGGCAGCTTCAGCATCTCTCAGAGAGACAGAGAAACAGAGATCCCCAGGCTTTCAGCGGGTAATTAGTATGTGGAACTCCTTGCCAGAATCTACCCTTGCCAGAATCTACCCTGCCCGGATAGATCTCACACGAATGTGGTACATTCCTTTCCACTTGATGTAGTAGACAAAGCCACAATATTTCCCGTAGAGACCCAGGGCTGGGCTGGGGAAGGAATTAATGAACTCCGACCAAGGGGACGGTCTTCATCTGATGAGTTTATTACTTAACGGGTGTGTGCGTGGAGGTGGGGAGTTGCGTAAGCTGTGGTTGTTGTTCCCTTGGAGGGATCATCAGGCTACCGGTTCAATTAATCCTTCCTAATTCAGTGTCCATGGGGGCCTTAGGCAGAAAACACCAGACAATAGAAATCTCTCTATTAGAATTCTCTCTCAATAGAATTCTACCTACAGTCACGTTGCTGGATCTCTTCTGCTCCTTTTCATGTCATTTGTGTTTAAAATCCTGACACCCAACACAGGGGACCCCCCGGGGGCAGCTGACAATGTCCTTAAAACCATTTGTATTAAATCAAACTGGGAAAACCAAGAACAATCGTAAAATACTATGAGCGCAATCCTAACCTGGAGTGAGGCCAGCGCAGTTAGGCCAGCAAAGTTTTGCCAGCACAAGGGCCACAGAAAAGTATGTCTGGGCCACTCTCGGAGTTGAAGAGGCCGTCACACAGATGGGCGCACGCCCCCCTGACTCTGAGAGTAGTCCCAGTGCACTTGATTGTCTCCTTTGTGTCGGCCTAACTGTGCTGGCCGGATCCAGCAGGGCTCTTCCTATTTTCTTATGTTAAAACTGGATTTCTTCCTGTCAGAAGAAGGTTTGCTGGGTTCGAATGCCAAGACCTTTTGAGCTCCTACCCATTTGGCTGAGCAAATTATGTGATTTATAGTCACATGAATAACTTAGCTAGAAGCTCAGGAGACGAATATATTCATTCATATTCACATCATTGGTCCGCTTTGACTTGAAAATCCTGAATCTCACAACACTCTCACCCAGCAGGATGTATAAATCTATCTGTAGAGGTGCTGGAGGCAGGATAACTTCATCGTATCAATAGTTTTGGTTCCTGATTAAAACGTTGACGGTTCCGAGACACTGTCCCGAGACACTGTCGTTATGTAATTCTGTTTCAAACACCATATGCAACTCAACGTCAAAGCATGTGCCCTCATTGCTATCAATGTGCCCCTATCCAGCCTGAGTCCCCAGAGGCTAATGACATTGGAACAGCAATCAACATGAGTACCGTTCTGTGAATACTCTTAATTTATTTACATGGGGCACAACACTAGACCCCGTCTGAAACAAATGCAAAGGAAGTGTTTTGGGCTAATCCTTCTCACACCCATTTGCAAGAGGAAAATATCCCGGAGAATGCTGTTCATACCCATTTGCTTGCAATGGTTTTCAACACTTAAAGAAGCTATTGCAATTGCAATTGGGGGTGTGTGCAATTGCAGCAGGCAACAAGCTTTAGGGGGCAACAAGCTGAGCTTGACACTAGTGGGTAAAATTGTGAAAACCTTGGTAACAGGTTTTCACAGGAAAACAGACGTGCGCCATCCTCCCTGACACCAAGAATGGTCCGAACGTGCTTTACGGTGGCCCTGGTGCTGGCCAAACTTTGCTGGCCTAACTGTGCCAGCCTAATAACATTGTTTTGTTGTGCTCTGAACAGAAAAATATACCCGCCTTTGCAGATTAGAAGGCCTTTGGGCAAGGAATGTTCAAAAGAGCAGATTGCTGGCACATAGCTCCACACTCACAGAGAGGGTGTAAAATGGTCCGCAGATTGGAGGGCTATTACAACGGCTGATTGTCTGACTGACAAAAGCCATGTGGATGAGCAAAGGAGACCAGGGATCTGGCAGAGCATCAGATGCTAGTTTTCTGTCGAGAGGTTCTGCTGTCAGCAGGTAGCTCCAACCTGCCGCTTCCAATTCCACATCACTCTCTGCTCAATTGAAAATGTAATTTGCAGTCTGCACGCTGGCAAGGCTCCCTCTGACACCGCAGGAGTGTTGAGGCAGCCGAGCCAGAGGGAAAATTGCGCTGCCAGAAGGAGCTGCTGGTGGGATCCTGAATGCCCGGGAGCGGCTCAGAAATGTCGACTTTTAGGGGACCCTGTCTGCACCCAGGGGGCAGCTGGGAAACTCCAAAGCATTGGTGTGGTGGGGCAGGGCATCAGTTCGCGCACATAACTGGCGAGACTTATGGGGGCTCCTTGTTCCCCCATATGACCTGGGAGTGTATCCTAGAACACTGGTCTTCAGTTGGTGGGTAAAAGGTAAAGGTAAAGGTTTCCGCACGACCAAATGGTCTAGTCGTGACCGACTGTAGGGGGCAGTGCTCATCTCTGTTTCAAAGCCTGTAGAGCCGGCGTTTTGTCCGAGGACAAGCTTCCGTGGTCATGTGGCCGGCATGACTCTATGCCGAGGCGCACGGAGCGTCGTGACCTTCCCACCAAAGTGGTCCCTATTTATCTATTTGCATTTAGGTGCTTTCGAACTGCTAGGTTGGCAGGAGCTGGGACAAGCCACGGGAGCTCGCTCTGTCGCGCAGTCTTGAACTCCCAACCTTCTGATCGGAAAGCCCAGCAGCAGCGGTTTAACCCGCTGCGCCACCATGTCCCAGTAACGTACGGCGAGACTTATGGGGGCTCCTTGTTCCCCCATATGACCTGGGAGCATATCCTAGAACACTGGTCTTCAGTTGGTGGATGGACACCTTCCCTGGGCCTTCACTGTCCAAGGTCAAGCCATAGGAAGTGATGGTGCACACATGCAGAGCATTAGGGCGCAATTCTAACCTGCGCTGAAACAGCGCAGGCCGGCAGACAGGTTCAACGCAGGTGGGGCATGGCCTGGAGCCTCCATAGGGCCACAACCAGTGATGTCATGCAGGGGAACGCGGGGGAACTCAGTTCCACTAGTTAAAATTAGGGCTGACTCCGCCCACTTCACTCTCCCTCCTCCCCCCTCCCAATTCCTCTGCAAAGAGCTTTTCTTCTTGGTTGGCCGGCACTCACAGGGTTAAAGGGAGCGACTCCGGATTCCTAGGGGGGCGAAGGCAGTGATGTCATTCAGGGGGAACGGACCAGAACGGGCGTTCCGGATCCTAACGGGCTCCGTGGCTGGTTCCAGGTTCCCGACAAGTGCCAATCAAAAGTGAGTTCCTGTTCCTAAATCATTTGAATGACACCACTGGCCGCAACCAAACTCCACCCCCGTCCCCGGGCCAGACTGTCTCTTTGGACCGGCTGATTGGTTGTCTCGAATGCCAGAGGGTGTCCCGGCCTCCCCGAGTCCAGCTTTCAGGACCGTGAGGCTCATTCGCAGAACGCACTTAACGCACTTGAGAAATGCAAATGAATTCTGCTTGGCAGTGGCTAATAGGTGTCGAGGAAGCTCTTGGGAAGCCTCATCCATCTTGCCTCATTAAAAGGCACCCTGAGAGGAGAGATAGATTAGCAGAAGTGCTTGAGAGTCCCAAAGAGGAAGAAGGGGAGGGGAGACGTCTTCGTTGCCGCAGAAGAGGGAATTGGAGGCGGCGACCTCCATCGTGCGTTTGGCCTGAAACCGCAACAAAAGACTTCTCAGCAAGTCCTACAAACAGGCAGGACACTGTGGTTGCTTGACGGCACCATGCTACAGAGATGGGAGCGAGCACGAAATCCTATGAGCGCCCTTGGGGTGATGCTATGTGCTTGCGCCAGGCCCATGTCACTCGCGCCGACGCAGGGGCGCCGGGCCTAGGCGCCCCTGTGCCGCTCTGCGCCGGCCAACCCACCCATTTGTCCTGACCTGCCTCTGAAGGACCTGCCCTGACCTCCCGGTTGCATTGTGGGAGGAGTTCGGAGGCGCGGGAAGGTCCTCGCTGGGGATTCCGTTATCCGCGGACGTTGGTATCCGCAGGGGCTCCAGGAACGGATCCGCCGCGGATACCGAGGCCCAACTGTACAATACACAGCGCATTGCGCAAAAGCTGCCAATAAAACAGCGGAACCATGGAAATCCATGATGCGTCAGTTGCTCTCTGGAAAAGCCACTTTGAAACTGACCTGGGGAAAACTTTGCAGAATCTCAGCGACATTCTCAGAGCTTGGAGTTTTGCTACCATCACCTTTGCTTCTGTTCTTCCTCTTCTCTGTGCTTCCTTCTTCCCCCATTGCTGGCCCTTGCCTATTTTCAGGGAAGAAAGCCAAACTTGGAGAGACCTGCCTGGGCATCTGTGGCTGACAGGTTCCCGGCTGTTTCCTTGGCGACTCGCGGTCCCCGTCCGCCTCGCGATGTCTCTGCTGCTGGGGCCACTGTGACCTTTCAACTCCAGCGTCTCCAAGCCGGCCACAAATCTCTCCGGCATTTGCTACCTCGTTAACGGAAAGGTTACCGTGAAAAGGCGGCTCCCTGCAGTGCTCACGTATGACTTGCGCCGCGGCGCAGCTTGGCTTGGGCTTTGGGGACAGCGCATGTATTTGACCGAAAGGCCGCCGGGAAGGTAACAAGCACATCCTTGTGTTTGGGTTGCTGCCTCCTTCTCTTGGCGAGAAAGCAAGACAGCTGCACCTTGGATGTGTCTCCTTGTAGATTCATCCATACTTTCCATGGCATAACTAAGGAGTGCCCAGGGGGTGTCAACTGCCTTGGGTAGCATGCCTTGAGGGGGTGCCAACACACATCCTCAACGGCGGATCCGGAGGCCTTCTTAGAAAGGCACTTCCAATCTTTCGCTGAAAACGGAAGTTTTCATTCTTCAGGATCATTCTGAAGTCGCCTACTTCTAACATAAGGAGGTTGCACCACCCATCATGAGGAGGACTTTTCCGCCAGGAATATGTCCAATCCCCTTTGAAAGGCACCTAGGCGAGACGCCATCACCACCTCCTGTGGCAAGGAGTTCCACAGATGAATTACCCACTGGGTCAAAAAACGTTATTTCCTTTTGTTCGTTCTAACTCTCCCAACCTGAGTGGATGTCCCCTGGTTCTGGTGCTGTGAAAGAGGGAAAAACCAACCATCTCGCAAGCAACCGTCACAGACAGGCTCTTTGTTTGGTTCAGGCGATGGGCTTTCTCTAGCCCCGTCTTGTTTGTTTTTTTAATGGAGCAAACTGGTCGCGTTGGTCGATGCCTTCGCAAGGCTCCTCCAATAAGTGCACAAATGCCAGAGGTTGACAAAAGAGTCACTTAGCGTCCCACAGCGCTGAGACAAGACGGGTCCATTCTGAACGGTGGACCTTCCAAGTGACTGAGTGCCGAGTTCCATTAGTCGCTGCTGGAGATCACTAAGTATCCCCTCGTGCACCACAATGCCTTTTTCTCCCTCATTGCATAATGCAGCTCCTTTTATTTTTTGTAAATCAGCAGCAACCGCCTCTAGCAAGGCACAGTCTGCACCCTTGCAAAGCCCTGGCCTGGCCTTCTGTTTTCAGACTACTGGATCTGGTTCACTGTATCACTCACAAAAGAAGAGGCGAGGAAAGAGACTCCATCAGCCCACCAGCTCACAGAAACACACACAGCAAGGATGCTGGAGGGGGAGAGAGGAGAGAGAAACCCACAGAATAATCACAGGTGCCTCTCCAAAATGCATTAAAAAGACTGCCAGGTGCCTCTCCAAAATGCATTAAAAAGATTGGTTGAGGACCAGAATGGGGGTCAACGGGCAATTTTCACAGTGGGGAGAGGTGAAAAGCGGAGTGCCCCCAAGATCTGTTTTGGGGCCGGTGCTTTTCAACGCGTTCGGACCTGGAGACAGGGATACGCAGCGAGGTGGCCAAGTTTGCGGATGACGCAAAACTTTTCCGGGTGGTGAAAACCAGAGGGGATTGTGAAGCGCTCCAGAAGGATCTCTCCAAACTGGGGGAACAAACAGCCAAATGGCCCACCAGATGCTCCCATCAGGGTGCACACAAGACAACTAGATGCCTGCATCCTGTGGCCACTCCCTTGCACGTGGCATTCTAAAGTAGCCTATTACTGAGGTAAGGAGGTTGCACCACCCATCATGGCCTGTAGCCCACGATGGACGTTTCCTCCAGAAATCTGTCCAGTCGTTCTGTGGGTGCTTCCCTCATACTCCCCACATGATGTGGAAGGGAGCAGGTGAAGGGCATGCGTGATGTGTGAACTGGCCTAGAACGTTCCAGAAGACTCACTGCATCCTGCACAGGCAGATTATTTTTAAAAGCCACATGTGACGACAACTCGCTTGCTATCGAGAAAACATATATGATAACAGTCCTTGATTTACATTACAGAAAGACAAAGCCTTCGGCTCACATGACAGAGATCCTTTTCCTTGGCCCAGTTTTTTTTTAACTGTGAAATTCAAGAGCTTTTCATTTAGGAAAAGGCTATAGTTAAGCGGAAGAGCATCAGCTTTGCCCCCAGTTTCCATCCCTAGCATCTTCAGGAAGGGTTAGAAAGAGACCTCTAATTACAGCCTATTGCAACTCATAAGAACATAAGAAGAGCCCTGCTGGATCCGGCCAACCTAGTCCAACTATCTCACAGTGGCCCACCAGATGCCTCAGGGAGCACACAAAGACTAGAGACCTACATTCTGTTGCACCTGGTATTCTGAGGTAAAATTCTGAGGTGAATATGAGGTAAATAAAACAGAATTTGCTATCCTGTCTGTGGGGAGGGAGCTATAATAACTTGCAACCCAATCTGGGCCTTAAGAAGAGTCTCACAGGATCAGGCCAAAAGCCCACCTAGTCCAGCTTCCTGCATCTCACAGTGGCCCAACAGGTGCCTCAAGGAGCACACAAGACAACACAATGCCTGCATCCTGTTGCCACTCCCTTTATCTGGCATTCTGAGGTAAATTTCTGAGGTAACAATCTGAGGTAAATATGAGGTAAATAAAAGAGAATTTGCTATCCTGTCTGTGGGGAGGGAGCCATAATAACTTGCAACCCAATCTGGGCCTTAAGAAGAGTCTCACAGGATCAGGCCAAAGGCTTCTTGTATCTCACAGTGGCCCAACAGGTGCCTCAGGGAGCACACAAGACATCCTGCTTCCTGTTGGCACTTCCTTGCACCCGGCATTCTGAAGTAGCCTACGTCAGAGCCTGGCTTTCAGAGTTGGCCACCTTCTAAAACCAGGAGGTTGCATATACTCATCATGGCTTGTGGCCTGTGACGTACTTTTCTTCCGGAAATCTGTCCAATCTCCTTTGAAACGCATCCAGGCCAGATGCCATCACCACATCCTGTGGCAAGGAGTTCCACAGGCTAATTACATGCTGGGTAAGGACTTTTTTTTTTGTTCTAACTCTCCCAACACTCAGTGTTTGTGCATGTCCCCCTTGTTCTGATGTTGTGTGAGAGGGAAAAGAACATCCCCACCAGCATAGCTGCACACATACACCTGCAAATAGGAATCTCTTGGACCGTGCATCCTTCAATACCTCTGCCTATGTAGGTGTAACTGAAATAAAGATGTATTCTCTCCTGTTCACACCTCTACCACCCCTCCTTTCTCGGTTGTCCTCCCTGTCTTGAGTTGCAAACTGTAATCTCCCTGGGGCAGGGGCCTGTTCTGCTGATTGCACTTTGCAAGCCACCATACACATCAACAACAGCAACATAATCAATCAATGAACATGCTTATTTTTTTGGCCATAACTTTTGACAGAATGGAGATATTACTCTCCAATTTGTTTCATTGATTGCTGCATGAAATTCCTTATTGAATTATAAATCATCAATCGATCAAACAGTATTTATATACAGCTTTTCAACACAAAGTTCACAAAGCGGTTTACAGGCAAATAAGAATAAAGATAAAAGGCTCCCTGTCCCAAAAGGGCTCACAATCCATTTTAAAAAAATGCAGAACACCCTCAGCAACAGCCACTAGAAAAGACACTGCGCAGGGGTGAAGAGGGACAATTGCTCTCCTAAATAAAAGAGGAACACCACTTGAAAAAGTGCCTCTTGCCCAGTTAGCAGGAGTTAATAATAAACTGTCACAATCCGATGTGACATCAAATCCCCACTTACCTTGGGCCAATGGTCATCTCTTAGCCGGGCCCACCTCACAAGGTTGGTGTGCAGAAAAATGGGATCTCTCCGTACCCCATGCTGCTCTGAGCAAGACTGCCATAAAATCCTTGGAAATGTTCATTTCGTTTCCAGAGTGCCGAAGCGGCCCAGAGGAGGGGTGTCTATTTTTATACAATTTGACAACGATGTTTTCTCGTGCCACAAATAACTGTAAGGTGATGACTTTGGTTCTGCTTGTGTCTATTGACACACAAATAGTATTTCTGCTATTCCAATCCCTGTTTAAGGGAACCTCCTATTTCCTACCAGCACTGCACTCAATTCCGGAGATATTTTGTTAGCCAAAGCTTAATGCAAAGTATTTCTTTTTAAACAACCTACATTTGGTGACTATTCAGTTGCAGATTCCTCTCTAAGAACCTGGAGCAAAAAATAGATTCTTCACTTGCCGCACTTAAAACGTAGGTGGCATTCGGAAACCAGAATAAGGCTGGTGCTTTTTTTTTTCTTTTTTCTTTTTGCAAAAGATACACACAACCTTGCAACTTTTCTGCGATCGCACCCTCACAGGTTTAACAGTCACACTTAGGGCGCAATCCTAAGCTGGAGTTAGGCTGGCACAGTTAGGCTAGCAAAGTTTGGCCAGCACAAGGGACACTTTAAAAGATGTTTGAACCACTCTCGGAGCCAGAGAGGCCAGCACACAGATGTGCACCATCCTCCCTGACTCCGAGAGTGGTCCAAATGCACTTTACAATGGTCCTTGTGCCCGACAAACTTGGCTGGCATAATTGTGCCGGCCTAACTCCAGGTTTGGATTGCGCCCTTAGGGTGTTACTCAGTCTAGAACATCTCTGTTGAAACTTCTAAATATACCCCCTATTTTAATTCAAGCAAATAAGATGCTGTGGTGTCTAAAATTGCCTCTAATTTCCAAATACGTGACACACACACAAAAAAAAGCATCTCCAGATCTTGGGGAGAGATGTTACTATTCCTGCTCCATGTCATTTTAGGTGTGTGATTATTTGCTTTTTAGATTCTCACAGTTCCTTTAAACCTGTCCAATGTGGAGAGGAATACATCAAACGTTTGCTGCCTTCTCAGAATTTCTCTGACTATCTTGATGGGTTGTGAACACACACACAGGGCGCAGTCCTAACCTGGAATGAGGCCGGCACAGTTAGGCCAGCAAAGTTTAGCTTGCACAAGGGACACTGTCAAGTATGTTTGGACCACTCTCGGAGTCAGGGGGGATGGCGTGTGTCTGTGTGCCGGCCTCTCTGACTCCAAGAGTGGCCCAAACATATTTTATGGTGTCCCTTGTGCTCCCTTGTGTCCCTTTTACCTCAGAGATTTACCTCAGAATGCCAGATACAAGTGAGTGGCTTTTGGACCACTCTCTGAGTCAGGGGGGATGCCGCACGTCTGTGTGCCGGCCTCTCTGACTCCGAGAGTGGTCCAAACATATTTTATGGTGTCCCTTGTGCTGGCCTAACTTTGCTTTATTTACCTCATATTTACCTCAGAATTTTACCTCAGAAATTTACCTCAGAATGCCAGATACAAGGGAGTGGCGTTTGGACCACTCTTGGAGTCAGGGGGGATGGCGCACATCCAGTGATGTCATTCAGGGGGAACAGACCAGAACGGGCGTTCCGGATCCTAATGGGCTCCGTGGCTGGTTCCGGGTTCCCGACAAGTGCCAATCAAAAGTGAGTTCCTGTTCCTAAATCATTTGAATGACACCACTGCGCACATCTGTGTGTTGGCCTCTCTGACACCGAGAATGGCCCAAACATCCTTGACAGTGTCCCTTGTGCCGGCCAAACTTTGCTGGCCTAACCGTGCTGGCCTAACTCCAGGTTAGGATTGTGCTCTTCAAGCATGTTTAAGCATGTGTAAGCACTTCTTTAAGCATGTTTCCATTCATACCGTCAAACTGGCTGAAGGGTGGCGAAAAAGACTCTCACCTGGATCCCCTTTCAAGGATCATTTATTGAGAAGAATTTCTCATAAATGTTTGCTCACGGGTGCCCTTTCCTCCCGGCTGAATGGAAACTCTCCAACTTAAGCAAGCGAAGAGCAAGCAGATGGTGATTAAGGCTTCCGGGCTCCTCTTGGGGACACAAGCTGCATAAAGAAAGTTTCCAAGCGCATGGCGAAGGCCGCATGGCAAAGCTTACAGACTTCACAGGACAGGTTAGAAATGAATGCACAGGAAGTTGTGGGTCTCAAGACACAACTAGGCAATCAGCAATGGAAATGATCAAGGCTGTTGGTTTATGCATGGTGTAATCCTATTTTCAGTTGCAAAGAGACCATTTCCGATGGTCTGTGTGCAGGCCACCTTTTATGTTTCCAGTTCTAGAAAAATTATAGTAATTCTAGGGGTGTCGACGTGGGACGTGGTGGCGCAGCGGGTTAATCTGCTGCTGCTGGGCTTTCCGACCGAAAGGTTGGGAGTTCAAGACTGCGCGACGGAGTGAGCTCCCGTCGCTTGTCCCAGCTCTTGCCAACCTAGCAGTTGGAAAGCACCTAAATGCAAGGAGATAAATAGGGACCACTTCGGTGGGAAGGTAACGGTGTTCTGTGCGCTACGGCATGTAGTCATGCAGGCCACATGACCACGGAAGCTTGTCCTCGGACAAAACGCTGGCTCTGCAGGCTTTGAAACGGAGATTGAGCACTGCCCCGTACAGTCGGTCACGACTAGACCATTCGGTCGTGGGGAAACCTTTACCTTTAGGGGTGTCGATACTTGTTCCCCACCACCTGGAAAACAGGGCAGGTGACCAGAGAGCGCCTCCATCCATCTTTTATTTTCTGATTCCGGGATTGGCCCCTGGGGTGTCACTCCTCTTGGGGCCCAGCCTATCAGCAGGCTCACACAGCCAGGCTGAGCCCCAAATTATGTGGCAATGGAGGGAGGGTGATGGAAGAGTGCCATGGGGGGAGGGGGAAATGCAGAGCTTTGCCTAGGGCTGCCAACTCTGACTGAGCGCACAATCCTAACCTGGAGTTAGGCCGGCACAGTTAGGCCAGCAAAATGTGGCCGGCACAAGGGCCAGTGTAAAGTGCATTTGGACCACTCGCAGAGTCAGGGAGGAAGGCGCACGTCTGTTTGCTGGCCTAACTGTGCCGGCCTAACTCCAGGTTAGGATTGTGGCCTGAAGCTATTCCTCGAGTCATCCCCCCCACACACACACAACACTTTGGAAGTTCCTGTTAAAACCTCCAGGATTTTTTTCCAGGAGTCACCTAAGGTTTGAGGCTGATTCCTGGAGACTCCAAACTAGCATAGTCTAATTCTCTACTTTTTTATATCTATACTTCTTCATTCCAGAACTGTCCCCCACAAACTCTTCCAGGACACACCACCGTGCCCCAGAAAGCCCTTCAATACACTGACATGTCTGTGATCCAGAGCAAAACTGGCCCTTCAAAGATCAGGAAGGGCTCTGTGTTCGAATTTCACCATCATTATTCTTCATGTCAATTACCGTCATGGGTTTCGGTGGAACACTGGAATTGGCCTCAATGTAGCAGGCGGGAAGTGGATCCCAATCTACTGGGGGAGGAGATACCATTGGTCCATTTCCAGCAGATCACCTGGCACCTGACGGTGGCCACGATTCTTGCAAACACTCAGTGGCCCTTCGTGAGAGCCAGCAAAGCACTTCTTCCTAGCAAAGCACATTCTTATGCAAGAATATCTAAGCTGGCTTGGGGAAACGACCCTCCGGTTTTGCCCCAGAATGCTCCTGAATGGGAAAGAGCGAGGCCTCTGGTCACTGGGTTGTAAAGGTTCTAGTTAGCAAAACAAAAAGTCTACTTCTGGATCAGATCCCCCTCTGAGCGGTCTAACAATCCACCCTTTCCTTTCTCCGATTCTCTGCCTGCTGGTCCCTGCTGCAGGATGTGGGAAGACTGAATCATTCTTGATGAGACGGCTCTTTTTTTGCTTCCTTTTGTAGTTTAATTAGGTAGATCTTGGAAGGCCTGCAACAGCTCTCTCTCTCTCTCTCTCTCTCTCTCTCTCTCTCTCTCTGTGTGTGTGTGTGTGTGTGTGTGTGTGTGTGTGTGTGTGTGTGCATTGCTTCTTAGCAGCCCCGGTGCCACAACAATCATCACTCACCTCTCACTGTCCAGATCTCCCCAGATCCCTTGTTCGTTCCAGAAGTCCCAAGCAAGTACAGATCCTTAAATCTTCCGGTGCTTTCCATCGGATTTGCGCCGGGCCGCCCCTTAGGGAGAAGACCCTCTGCTCCATTGCCCTGGCGGCGGCAGAAATCGTTGGAAACGAGCAAGATCCAAAAGCCCAACCTTTCTTCCTTGCTTTTCCCCAGGAGAAAAAAAAAACGGTGCTAAAAAAAGTGTAGTTTTGTTGGAAAACAAAAATCCCAAGAGCATGGAAGGGGGAATAAAACTACCAACTCTTCTCTACCCTGTGGGTGCTGTTGGATTCAAGGGGCATCGAGCAGGTAGCAGCAGCTCCATCCTGCCCCAAAGTCTTCTTCGGGATTCCCACGTAATCCTGGCTGGGAATCTTGCCGACGTGCGGTGGTCCCTTGGCACAGACCTTGGTGCCGGCCCGGCTCTCGTGCCCTGGAGTTGAGGGGTCACTTTCCCGTTACGGTTCTCAGCTGTGGCTGTGCCGATCTGTGGCAGGCGATGCTGCTGTTCAGCTCAGTTACGCTGGCTCTCCCCGCTAAGCCTCTTGACAGAGAATGTAACACAGGCAACCAGAATGAGAGAGAGAGAGAGAGAGAGAGAGAGAGAGAGAGAGAGAGAGAGAGAGAGA
>JAJKFI010025397.1:0-16019 GCA_029204185.1 Lerista edwardsae | reverse complement strand
TCATATGCTATATGTGAATCCTTATTTGCCATTGTGACATCACCATATGCATTCCATTATTTCTGATTGGCTGGAATCCCATTGCAAGAACAAAGACGGCCCTTGGCAGACAAAAATGTGGAACTGAAGAAGCTGCCCTAAACATCAGAAAAGAGCAAGCAAACAAGCATGGAACGTGTTTTAGTTTTGGGTGAGTAGAATTTCATGGGGGAAATATGTCAGGTCCTCCAAAAGCCCTACTTTTCAAGCTGAAAATGTTTCCCCAAAAGCAGTCAGTACAGCCCTGTTCAGAAGCACATTTAAAGCGCCATACAATGGAGCACATTGTTGTCACTCTTAAACAAAGATAGCCTGATGGACAGAGCTATCTAACTTCCAACTTCATTGGGAACTTCCACCCATTGCATTAAAAAAAAAAACACAGTGTCTAGGAATCTCAAGGTGTACAAAGTGCGCCGCATCCTTGTGTACAGCTGCTCTGCCTCAGGGCCTATTAAAATATAATTAGAATTTTAAGTAATTTATTGCACTGGGGTGGGAAACCTACAGAGTTCACTTGAGAAGAGACAAGAATAATTAAGAACCCCAATAAGCATCTAGGCAACCTGGCTTCTATTAATTTAAACCCATGGTATGGTAGTTCATTCTTGCATCCAGAGCTGTTCAGAGAGCAGGAGCTGACCGGAAAGGGCTAATCTCCAATGCTGCAGGAAACCATGATTAAGATTGCTCCGGTTGAGAAGTTTGTTTTCAGAACCTCCATTGCTGCATGTTTATGGGGCTGAAAAAACATTTACCATCCTCGGCATGCGAGTTGAGTGACTGTACCACCAATTGGCCTCTTGCCCTCAATTTAAAAGCAGTTCCTTCCGATCCCTCTAGTCCATCGGCTCAAATACATATTAAGGCAGCCGTTAGATACTGGAACGCCT
Organism: Lerista edwardsae; assembly: GCA_029204185.1. Taxonomy (NCBI): domain Eukaryota; kingdom Metazoa; phylum Chordata; class Lepidosauria; order Squamata; family Scincidae; genus Lerista; species Lerista edwardsae. The sequence continues at coordinate 15,087 of JAJKFI010025397.1, read as the reverse complement.
CGCATTGAAGGGGATTTGTAGGGAAACGGGGCCTGTCTTTTGGCTTACCGTTGCTGAAAATACATGCCATGGAAACAGAAAAAAAGGATTAGCCCCTGTTTATTATACTTTGCAAATGTGGAATTATATTGACCTTGGCTAGATAAGAGAGTTGACTCAGCCCAGAACTGTAATCCACTGGAAAAAATTTTTTTTCTCTTTCCTGTAGATTCCACCCTGGAATGAATGATATTGCAAAGGAGCTCACTTATTCCTGCAAGAGATGCTTGCACCCACCGAACTGGCAAGCTCGTGGAAATCAATATGTGAAATTCACAGACCCTTGTTGCCCTCTTTGTGTTGCCTGGTCACAATGCGGCAATGCCAGCTAGTCACACCCGGCAGGCTTCAGGGTCTAGACTCCAGACCGCACAACCCTATGCCCCCTTGACTCCCTGACTCACAACCTCCCCCTCTTCTGGGCCTACCAATTTCCTTCTTGCCAGTAGCAGTGGCTGTTGGTGAAATTCAGTCACAATGACCTTTGCATGTTTTATTGAGGAGGCTGGTTGCTCATTACAGAAATTTTTTCCCCCAAAGAATCTTCCAAGTAGTTGAGGCTGCTTGAAAGTCATGTCTTCTAATAAGGCAGTCCTACCGCCTAATCCCAAATGAATGGAAATTGGCTGAGGTTACTTCCTGATGAGGGAAACGCACTCTGCACATGTTCAGAAGCCAAATCTGCATATTTTTTTCCTTGTGCATGTTGCAGAATTTCCAGAACTGATGTTCTTATGCAAGGTTCCGGAACATGTGAAAAGCCATGTGGCCAAAGACCACCAGGCGCAGCATATAGTTGGCAGTTCCAACTAGGGATGATGTTGATTCACAAGCTGAAAACGGAGCTGGGACAAAAGCTAGGATAAATGTTGGCCAATTTGGGGAGGGAGGACAAAACTAATTGCACCTCTTCTATCACCACCTGTGTTTTGTGGCTAGTAGTAGCAGCAGCAGAAGCTGAGGTTGCCTATGTGAACTTCATTGCTCTCTTCAAATTTCCCTGCCCTTCCCTGCAATTCCAAGGAAACTTGCCCTTCCCCATTTTTCGCCATCTGTGAATGGAAGAGTAAAAGAGGAGGCTACTGAAGCTACCCCTTGGTGGAACTGCCAGCCAACATTTCAAATAGTGGGAGATTCCCACTGCCCCATGTAGACAAGGATATGCTGGCCCTGGTGGTCTTTGGCTACATGGCTTTTCACATGTTCCGGAACCTTACATAAGAACATCAGTTCTGGAAATTCTGCAACATGCACAAGAAAAAAAAATGCAGATTTGGCTTTTGAACATGTGCAGAGTGCGTTTCCCTCATCAGGAAGTAACCTCAGCCAATTTCCATTCATTTGGGATTAGGCGGTAGGACTGCCTTATTAGAAGACATGACTTTCAAGCAGCCTCAACTACTTGGAAGATTCTTTGGGGAAAATAATTTCTGTAATGAGCAACAAGCCTCCTCAATAAAAAATGCAAAGGTCATTGTGACTGAATGCTCTCTTTGCAGTGTTGTTTTGAGCTCAAGGCAAGCGCTGTGTTTCAGACTGCCAATTCGACAACATCCCATAAAAAGTCGATTTGCCGGAGGTGGTGGCAGTCCTTCCGACAGCAAGTCCTTATGAGCGAAACATGGACTTCTTAGTGTCCCATCTATCTTGGCTTGTCAGGACGGTCACCCGAATGATCCACAGAAGAGAAAACAAGATGTGAAGCACCGCTGTCTGCCTTAAGAAAAATTCACTCGCAGATGCCTACGGTTATAAAAGGTGTACTTAAGCTTACCTTCATGGCTGAAAGCTTGCAAGATAAATTTCGGCTCAAAGAACCAGGTGCTGTTGGAGAATACTAAAACACAAGGAAGACTTTCTGTCATAGAGTTGTGATTTGTAATGAGTGAGTGTAAAAGCAGGATTGCGGAAAGGGTGCAGGGCAGAGGCATAGCTAGAGGGGGGGTCACAGCACTAAGTTTTGCAAGCAGCCGCTTCTCCTCCTCTTCATAACCATTCAGAGCCAACATAGCCTCCATTTAGCTCTAGCCACTGGGAATGGCTCCAAAGAAGAGTGGGAGTGGCTGCTTGCAAAATGTAGTGCTATGATCCCCCTCTAGGTATGCCTCTGATGGAGGGCAGCTTAAACAAGCTGTGACTTACCTGGCTAGATGCAAACTGCCTGAAAGGTGTTTAGCCACCCCCTTTATTTTTATTTATTTATTGACTCCGTCGAGCCGTTGCTTCGGTGACTACACTGGCTGCCGGTTCCTTTCCAGGCCCGGATCAAAGTGCTAGTTTTGACCTTTAAAGCCCTTTATGGCTCGGGTCCGGGGTATTTGAGGGACCGCCTCCTTCCATACAATCCTGCCCGTACTCTTAGATCATCTGGGGGGGGGCTTTTGACTGTGCCGCCACCAGGAGAGGTGAGAGGGACGGCGGCCACGAATAGGGCCTTCTCGGTGGTAGCCCCCCAACTTTGGAATACCCTCCCCTTAGAATTAAGAACTGCTCCCTCTTTGGCGATATTTCAGTGGGGGCTGAAGAGCTTCTTATTTCAAGAAGCTTTTAATTGTTGACAGGCTGGCTGGCTTTTTTATACTCTTTTAAATTTTAAGATCCACGGGGTTTGTTGTTTTTAAATTTTAATTGTCTTAAAATTGTTTTTAATATTGCTTTTAATTTTTAATTATTGTGATGTTGTTGTTGTTGTTCAGTCGTTAAGTCGTGTCCGACTCTTCGCGACCCCATGGACCACAGCATGCCAGGCCTCCCTGTCCTCCACTAGCTTCCGGAGTTCGCCCAACTTCATGTTCGTCGCTTCGGTGACGCTGTCTAACCATCTCATCCTCTGCCGCCCCCTTCTCCTTTTGCCTTCAATCTTTCCCAGCATGAGGGTCTTTTCTAAAGAGTCCTCTCTTCTCATGAGGTGGCCAAAGTATTGGAGCTTCAGCTTCAGGATTTGTCCTTCCAGGGAGCAATCAGGCTTGACTTCCTGTAGGATGGACCGATTGGACCTCCTTGCAGTCCAGGGGACTCTCAAGAGTCTTCTCCAACACCATAATTCGAAAGCATCTATTCTTTGGCGCTCTGCCTTTCTTATGGTCCAGAAGTTTGATGTTATTGTACTTTTAATGTTGTAAGGCGCCTTGAGTGCCCATGGGGCAGAAAGGCGGGATATAAATTAAATTAAATTAATAAATAATTATTTTTGCCAGACTTGGCAGGCGGAGCCGGAGCAGGCTCTGGTTGTGCCTGGAGTTGGGCAGTGACAAATGATGTCACGGTGCCTTCCACGTAGTCTCGCCACGTCTCCTGCTTCTGGAATCGCTCCATTTTGGAGAGTAATGGAGGCAAGGGCAGGTGGGAGAGCCCAGATCTATGCCGCTTTTTTTCTGTGGCACACCCAGTTCCCTCACCGGTGCCCATGGCAGCTGCTACGTCACACCCTATGCCCGCAACACCTCCGTTGGCAGGCAGCAACACCAGAAGATTCCTTGAACAAGCTTAGTAGGATGCATGCATGCATCCAACAAGACACTCCCCCAAATCCCTGCAAGCTATTGCCACTATGATTCTCCCCCTTTGCTGATAGGAAGGATGGGATCAGCCCAGCGCTGGTATCAGGTTACTGGGGACTTGGGCAAAATCCTGCACTGGGCAGTCTGTGTCCTCCTGGCAACCTGTCATTTGGTTTTCAAGAACCTGACAACCACCACCACAACCTGACAACCAGCAGTACTCAGGATTGAGAAATCAATCTGGCCTTGTGGGCCCTCTGGTGGTGAGCATGGGTTTTGGGTGCTCAAACGGACTGACCCCTGACACAATCATGGATGAGCTGCCAGCCACCACTGATTGCCACTGGTAAGAACCAACGTGGAAAATCTGGACTTCCCTGGACTTCAACAAGCTCATATGGATGCTCTATTGACTTCAATCAATCAATCAATCAATCAATCAATCAATCAATCAATCAATCAATCAATCTTTATATACCGCTTTTCAACATGAAGTTCCCAAAGCGGTTTATAGACAAATAATAATAAATCACTCCCTGTCCCAAAAGGGCTCACAATCTCAAAAAAAATGCAGAACCCCACCAGCAACAGCACTAGAAAAGACACTGCGCAGGGGGTGAAGAGGGACAATTACTCTCCCCCTGCTAAATGTAAGAGGAACACCACTTGGAAAAGTGCCTCTTGCCCAGTTAGCAGTAGTAAGACAAACTTTCTTTTTCCGTGCTTTGCCTGGTATATAAAGTTGCTTTGGGGTCACAAGCCACCCCAGGTAGGTGACGACTGCCAGAGATATTCAGCCTGATTTTCCCTTCCCAATATGACAAACACCATCACTAGTGTTCATTTGTCTTACTCCGTGTACTGCCTCCTCAAGTACATGCCGAAAAGTTCTGGTTCCTCCGTCTCTGTCCTTCAGTCAGTAATTAAGTCTGCACAGATACTGATGTGTTTTAGGCAGATATTATCCGAGCCTCGACAAAGAACCCAAATTATTCGCATAATTTATCATCGTGGCCATCTTGAATACTAACAAGAACTCTCCTTGATTAGAATTGTCAAAAGGCGTTTCCACGGCTGTCCTGCTAGGGAACATGATTTTTTTTTTCCCTGACAGATGCTCCCTTTCATATTAACTACAAAAGACTCTCTTAGGCACCATTCTTTGTATGATTTCCCTGGCCCTGAAGTAACATAACACACCAAACAGGTCTTTTACCCCTGCTTTCCCTCTGCTGAATACAGTGTGATGAAAGGAGATATTTTTTTAACACGTTAACACTCATCTCAATGGTATTTTTAAGTGTCCTTAGAAACAGAAAAGAACAAAGCAGCCAATCTTTACAGGAACGCAGCAAGCTGTCATCACGTGCCCCATATCCACAGGTAGGTATACCTGGGACAAGTCCTACACAGAAGATCTTAAAGGATCAGGCAGACTCATGTGGGAGGAGGTGGTCCAGATTTGAGAGGACATACTGCATGATATCGTCTTCCACTGAGTCGAACTCATTGGTCCAAGGACTTGGAATCACCTATGAGACTCAATGCACACTCCTAATGCTGCTCTTGGCCCGCCTAAGTCCCTTGCGCTAGAGTCAGGGAGGCCCCCACAAAGACATGCGCCGGCCTTCCAAAGCTAGATCCAGACCTGTGGAGGGTGAGTAAGAACCAGCCTAGGGAAGCCGGGGCAGGGAGTTTGGGAGGGGGCAGAATGGAGGTGTTTAGGGGCAGGAGGGGGGTGGAGGAGGGAAGGCTGGTGGGCAGAACAGACCTGGGAGGGGTGGGACCAGTCTGGGTGACCTAGGCCATCTCCTAACCTGCCTCCTGGCCAGCCTGGTGTGACACTGGGCTGCTCAGATTTGTGCCAGCAATTTCATTGGCACAGATACAAGTAGCCCCATAGGCTCCATACAGCCCCCCCCCCAAAAAAAATATCCTCTTACTCTGAGTTGCACCACAGCTATCTCCTACCCTGCTTTGGACACAGCAGAGGCCAGTTGGACAGCCTTTTCCAGCTCAGGTTAGGACTGTGCAGTCATGCTGCCACTGCCCAAAGGGAAGTATTCCCCTACATCACTATGGAGCCTCCAGAGGATGCGACCATTGGCCGAAGAACTTGTGTATCATCTTCTCCTTGTAGGGTTTAAAACGAGGGTTCTTTTTCAGCCCTATCTGAAGATGTAGTTGGTGGCACCTGGGGCTTTGTGCATGAGGAAGATTGCCCCTGAGATCTTCTCAGGGCCGACCCTGGAAAGGCATGCCGAATGCTGCACCTCTTATCTGATGATGTGCCAGTTTCTGCTCCTCCCACTCTCCAATATTCTAGCTCAGCACTCTCCTCCACACTTCCTCTTCCTTTCTGTCCCCCTCTTCCTTTTCCAGTCCAGGAAATTGGAAGGCAACTGAAGTCACGTAGGTAGATGGAGATGGGTACCCTTCCATCAAACTGCTGCCTGGTTCCACTTCAGTTGACCTCATGGACAGGCTGGCTGTAGAACACCAGTAGCTACCTGTAGCGATCATTGAACTACAACTCCTCCCTGATAAGGTTATCCTTCGGATAAGGCCAGCCAGATTATCCTTTGGATAAGGCTAGCCAAGGAATATTTGGCATAAATCTATGGGCCAGTTTTCACTTGAGTGCTCAACCTTCATCAATGACAGCCTTCAAGCTACATACGTGCCTTTCCATTTGAACACATATAGTTTGGGTTTGGAAGGCGCATTCTTCATAAATTGCTACCTTTTCTCCAAGATCCATGTGTTGACAAGAAACTGTGTTTTAGCCGGTCTTAATTGGTTCTTCTAAGTGGCAATATCTGCTATGCACTGCAAGACTTCTTACAGAGCAGTCGGCTTGTTGTTCTATTCGATCGCCATAAATTCTCCACACTCTTTTTAATCAACAGTGATAACTAGATTTTTAATATTTTTGCTGCTGTATTTGATTTTCATAAATTAGGCCTCAAGTTGCTTTTATTGCTTTTGAAGAAGACTTACGCCAGAGTCGTTCAAAAACAGCTCGGCTTATTGAATAAACAAAGGGCTTGAAGAACGTTCTCTGTGGGCCATTTATGACTTACCAGTATTGATTAATAGACACATGGAAGCTCATAATTCTATCCTATCTGGCACTCTAATCATATCCTTCAATTAGTACAGAATGTGGCTGCCAGATTGTTGATCAGTGTATGCTGTTTGTCGCATACCCCACTAATTTTACAACAGCTATCCAGGCTCCTAATGAGCTTCTGGGTCAATTCAAAATCTTGACCTTGACCGCCTTACATTAGAAATACAATGGGTGGGTCAGGACCCAGAAGTGGGTCAGGACCTGGTCTCGAGCGGGCCATGGCTATGCAACAACCACTGTTTTGTTTTGAAACAGTGCTAGTTTTAATCGTAGCCAAGGCTGGGGCGTAGCTAATGAAAGTGTAGCCCACTGCAGAGGGCAAAATGTTCCCCTGGCTGTAAGTGACATCACAACAGGAAGTGACATCACAGTTGTATTTTTGTTTCTTCAGGTTTTTTTGGCCATACTTTTCCAATGATACATAACGTGATGGTATTATTCATACATACGAAGGTTTTCACAATTTTGGCCACTAATGTCAAGCTCAGCTTCTTGTCCCCCTAAAGCTTATTGCCTGGTGCAGTTGCACCCCCCTGAACTTCTTTAGCTATGTCCCTGAGCCAAAGTTAGAGGGTTGTCCACCCTGCTAGAGATTTTTTACCTTGAATTGATGCTTTGGTCAATAACTCCTCATTCTCCAACGTCTCCACCTGTTCTTCCCTATTTCACCACTCCCTCTGCTCTCTGCCTTGCCTTGCCTTGCCTTCCTTCTCCTTTCAAAACTGATTCCAGGCTGTTGTTTGGTCTTTGCACCTCCTCTCCTTCCAGTTGACCCCAGGAGCGTTGGCTACAGTCTTTTCCAGGCAACAGAAAACTACTCTTGAAGAAGCAACTTCATTTGTGCTCAAACCGTTGTTGCCCCCTCCCCCAGTCAGGGCTGGCTTTAAGTCAATTGGAGCCATTGTTCCCAATTGGACCCTGCCAAACCTAAGGGCCTCCCACTTGCCAAAATCGAGTATCAGCGCATGCCAAACACACTATCCACTGAAGCTTCAATAGCAAAAGGTGTAGAGGAGAACCAGAAATGATGCTTTGGGGAACAACTTCATAGCAGCTCTAACCTGGTCTCCTGCTTGTGACGCAGTCCTGCAAATGCTGTAGAGATGGACACAAAAGGGTCTGGCCATTGTGGAGACCTGCTGTGTCTCTGCCAATTCTAGACAACCATCCCCCAGAAAAGCAAACAATGCAGTTATATTGCTCCAGCTAAGCAGGTCTGGAAAGGGAACTATCTGGGGAGCATTCGTTAGCTGGTCTGAACGCTGAAAAATTAAATTAATAATAATAATAATAAGCATTACTCTGCAATATTAAAATCTGATAGGGTCATATGAGCATTATTTGAAGGATCACTGGAAAATGCTCTTCCCTGCCTGCCTCTTAAGCGTGGCTACAGGCATTAATTAGAGTTATGCCCACCACTGCATCATAATTTCAAACACATAAAGGCTTCATTAGCGAATGAATGAATCATTGAACAGCCATGAATATATTCAGCCATAACAGGAGCTTATGGCCACATGTTAGTCCCTATACGGTGACAGGAAAATATACTCCGAAGTCTTCAGTGTTGCAATTAAGACGCACAAGCTGCACTCCGTTCGTGTTCGAAATGCTGAGTATTAATGTAAACATGTTAACGAGGCCGTCTGGAGGGCCTTGCTGGATGCCAACTAATATTTTATTAAACACATTTTGTTAAAGCATTATCAGTTTTGTAAGGGTGGCTTTGCACGGGGCGCCAGGAGAGGCATTAGCATCCAGAAGAAAGCTGTGGCTGCTGAAGGATGCTCGGGACTTTTCTGCATATGTGCACATGGCAAGAGCATACTGCGCCACTTCGCACCCGTCTTTTCCGATCTGATCTCTCAACCGGCAGCGTTGCAAGCCTCCAAGCAAGAGCCCAGCCCTGCTCCCTGTGCAATTGGAAGTGCTCGTCAGAAGAGGTAGGTGTTACAGATGCACAGGCGGGGGAATCCAGTTACGGATGTACAGTATCCGCAAATCCAGTATCCGCAATTGCAATTATCCATTGATCTGGGGGGAGGCCCACGCCCCTGCACCTCCACCCCCCTTTGGTTTAAAGGGTTACGGAGAAATGTTTCTCGCTTTAAATTGGTTGCTAAAGCATTCAACCTTATAGCGCAACAACAGACGGCTGAATGCCTGAAGAAACCAAGTAGGTTAGATGGACTGGAGTCGGCATGTTGTGATTTTCTTGAAGCTTCCGGGGCACACAAATATGGCTGACTCAGATCTTTCCCACCAATGAGGATTGCCACGAATTCACGAATAAAAATCTTCCTGCACGTGTGTAAAAGTTAATATCAACTTTTTTAATCATGCCTGCGTGTTCTGCATACGGGTGTGCGAATCGCTTTATGAAAAATGGGATTTAATTTCCACGGAAAGGTTCATGTATTCACATTACATCGGTATGTAATATTTTCCCCCCCTTCCCATTTACACATTTTTCCCCGCCTTCCATTTTCTACTATAATATTTTCGAAATTCTGAACATTAACAGAATTTGTTTTAGGGGGGGGTGAGTGTAGAAGTTTAAAAAAATACTCTTAATAGCCTAGAAGTAAAAAAGAATTCCTCTCATATTGACAACTACTTGTGTCATGAAGAGATTTTAATGTAATTTTCCTATATATTTATCTGATTTTTGCCCACCCTCCCCTTTTTTTCTTTCCTTCCCATTCACACGTTATTCCTGCTTGTGTAGATTTCAAAAAATAAGTCTGTCAAAACAGTGCAATCCGAGTTTGAATAGACAGCAAGCGGCATTTCATCCGGTGTGTTCAGTAATATAATTACGCGGAATTAAACCTTGGAATTGCATATTAACTCATAATTAGGTTACCAATGATGTTTCTACACGATCACACGTTATTAGTTTGGTAAGTTTTTACTTCAGGAGTAAATTATTAAGTGCTAAACATCACGCGAAAAGCAATCTGAAATGCTTGGAATAAAGATTGTTTGGGGCACACAAACATGGCTGCTAAGCCCACCACCTGGCTTCACTCGATTCCTATCAATTTAACAGGTATGCCGACTCCAGTCCATCTAACCTTTTTGGAAGAAACTAGTAGATCTAACACGAAACAGGAAGCAGTTAACTTCTGCTTCCTGATTAGCATTAGATCTTGTTTTGTTAGGCGTTCAGGCTGCCCGCAGCTGGCAGCCTGATCTCCTGGCACTAGAAGCTTGAATGCTTTAGTAACCTGTTTAACAGTTCCTGATAAGCCTTTAAAGAATGTTAATGAGCACATGTTACCCCTGCTAACTGGACAAGAGGCACTTTTTCCAGTGGTGTTCCTCTTATATTTAGCAGGGGGAGAGTAACTGTCCCTTTTCACCCCTGCGCAGTCTTTCTAGTGGCTGTGCTGGCGGTCTGCCTTTTTTTAGATTGTGAGCCCTTTTGGGACAGGGAGCCATTTAACTTTATTATTACTATTTGCCTGTAAACCGCTTTGTGAACTTCGTGTTGAAAAGCGGTATATAAGTACCTGTTGATTGATTGATTGATTGACATGGGTTGCATGTAGGGGTGCTTTTAATAGAGGCGTCCCCGGTATCCATGGTCTCACTATCCATGGGGGGAGGGTGTCCCTGGAATAGATTCCCCATGAATATAGGGCATGCTGTATATGTAGCTCGGTGGTAGGACAGTAGCTTGGCATGGAAGAAATCCCAGGGTGAATATGTGGTTTCTCTGGTTGGAGCAGTGTTTCTCAAACTGTGAGTTGGGACCCACTTGGTGGGTTGCAACCTGATGTCAGGTGGGTTGCGGAAAGCTGGGACCATCTTGGAAGCTGCAGATTTTATTCTTGCAATATTCCTTTTGTGAGTGTTAAGTTTGAATTTTCAAAAGAGGAATTTATTTTTTTAAAAAAAATGTTGTTGTTAGTTCAGTTCTTTTACATAATACATTGTCCTAATCTTGCTTTCTGTCAGGGATGTTTCCTGGTTGTGCAATTGCTGAAGTCCAAGAATGCCAGTTTGCATTCCAGGAGTGTCATTGGATTACATCACAATGATGGCACTTCCTGCTTGATGATGGCACTTCTGGCTATGGCATCACTTCCAGGTTAGTGACATCACTTCTGTGGGTTCCGACATGAGTGCCATTCTAAATAAGTGGGTCCCGGTCTAAAAAGTTTGAGAACCACTGACCTGGAGAGCTACTACCAGTCAGGAGTTAGATGCTGAGATGCTGAGTTAGATGGACCACTGAGTCTGAATATAAAAGGCACGTTCATCAGGACCATCCTTGAGCTGAGAATGTGCATTGAATGCAGAAGGTCTCAAGATCAATCCATGGTATCTCCATGTAGGGCTAAGAAAACCCTAAGAAAGTAAGTAAAGACAGTATTGAGCCCAATTTACAGTAAGTAAAGATTGAGCCCAATTGTCTTTCTTGGTAGAAGGCAGCTTCTGACATTCTGATTGGACACAGAAAAAGATGTCACCTGACCGGAGACCTTTGCACCTTTGCTAGTCAAGATAAGTGAAGGATGGGAACTGCATGAACTGATTCCCATTTTCTTTGCAATTCTCTCAGTCAACCCACTCCATCTCCTCCACGCATATGTTTCCTATAACACAGCCCTAAGTTCTAGAGCCATTTCCACAGCTCAGTCAAGAGCGCTGCCTTTGGATGACAGTCAGACGCTTCAGATGTCAAGCTGTGGGAGATGCTTCCAAGCAAAGGCATCTGGCTTGTTTGCAAATTCTTCAGGCAGTTGCGCTGGCAGCTCAGATTTGCCTCCAGGTCATTAATGTGGATAGCTTGCTAATGGGCTGCCGGGGCTGTTTTATCCTCCCAGCACCATTTTGAACTCATTTTGGACTCCAAAGAATCCATGCATTTTAATTTGTTTGGGAACAAGCCCTTGCACAAAGTCCCCTGTAGGATTGTGAAACAGAGCCTTTTGTTCCCTTCCCCTTCATGGATTTTAAAAGTGTTTTTCTTTTCCTTACAACAAAATGACTTATTTCCTGGAGTGGAATAAAGATGGATTGGAGGCAAACTCTGGACTGGATTAAATGATGGCTCTCCCCGATCCTGACAGATGCATGGATGGATGCAACAATCCTGCCCACTTTACAGCCCAGTCCCACTTCAGACCCACCCAGGGTGTCTACACAGGTTCATCAACTATTACCTATATGCCTAGAATCTATATGCCTAGAAGGGACGTGGTGGCGCAGTGGGTTAAACCGCTGCTGTTGGGCTTTCCGAACGGAAGGTTGGGAGTTCAAGACTGCGCGATGGAGTGAGCTCCCGTTGCTTGTCCCAGCTCCTGCCAACCTAGCAGTTCGAAAGCACCTAAATGCAAGTAGGTAAATAGGGACCACTTCGGTAGGAAGGTAACGGCGTTCCGTGCACTACGGCATAGAGTCATGCCGGCCACATGACCACGGAAGCTTGTCCTCGGACAAAACACCGGCTCTACAGGCTTTGAAACAGAGACTGACCCCCTACAGTCGGTCACGACTAGACCATTCGGTCGTGGGGAAACCTTTACCTTTTACCTTTACCTAGAATCTAGTGTGCATCGGCTGATTTCACGTGGCTGATCTAGGAATTTTGAATTGAGGGGGCAGACGGACATGGATGTGGGTGCTGCTGGTGGGATACTGGGTAAGGACGCCAAATTAGTGTGCCACTCAGATGCCAGGAAATCTTGGGCTAGCCCTGCATTCTTTTTTTTGGGGGGGGAAGCTTTGTCTCACAGGTTAGATTTCTGAAATCAAAATAATAATAGTATATTTTGTGTTCCCATACACAGAACTCAGCCCATAAAGAACTGCTCTTTATCTATTCTGATGCTTTTAGACCAGCCATTTTCAACATTTTTTCATCTTCCATTTTTCATCTTAATGCCTGTTTTTTTGACACCTGACAAGGCATACCACAATGCCGGTGGGGGGGGCTCACACCCACCCACATCCCCCCCACAAATAAATGGCCCACCTCAAACTCCCTCAGCGCACCAGTGGACCACCCAGGGCACATCAGTGTGCTGTGATACAGTGGTTGAAAACAGCCGCTTTAGAGAAGACAATGCATAATGTGGTGTATTGGAAAAGGTGGAAGATACCCCCAGGAGTTAGGGAATGGTATCAGCAATGGCCCCTTGTCCAAATAAGGCAGGGATTACGGGCAGTGATGTCATGCAGGGGGTACGCGGGGGTACGCGAGTACCGGTTTCTAGGATTACAGCTGGCCCCGCCCATTCGCCCGCCCACTCGTCGACTCCGCCCTCTGCAACGTTTGAATTTCCTGCACGTTTGAGTTGCCTGCATGTTCTCAGAGTCAGGCAGGCAGGCAGGCAGCGAGCGGAGCCTTTCCTTTCCTTGCCACTGAAAAATGAGTTGCTCTGGGGTTTTAACATGATGCCAGGCCTCCTTAACATGTTCTGGGGGTGCTGTGGAATACTGTTGCAACTGTTGGGTCAGTTTAAAATCATCTGAGGCCTCAAAAAGGGCTTTTTTCATGTCACTTCCTGCCACAACCTCACTTCTGGCTTATGATGTCACTTCCAGTGGGTGGGTCCAGACACGTGCCAATCAAAAGTGAGTACCTGTTCTTAAATCATTTAGATGACACCACTGATTACGGGGTTAATCCCAGAACTCCTGCAGCAGGAGCACAGCTGCAGGCTGATGAGACCCCTGGCTATGAAGGGAGGTTGGCACAGGTGCAGATGGAGATGGGTGCAGATGGGAGTGGCTGATGAATTAAAGCCTGCCCACCGATTGGCTGACCTCAGTATAAAGTGGGAGGCGGGAGCTGGAGAAGAGGAGCCAGGTAGGTGCTGGATGGATAGATTGCTGGATGGACTGCCTGACTGATGGAGTGCTGGACGGACTGTGGCTGGATAAGGTAAGCTCACTGTGGGGAATAACTGTGGGGAACTGTTGTATGGCTGCCATGCCCCTGGAGCCACCGAGCGGAGGAGGCAGTTGTGGCTTAGGCAAACGGACTGCCTATTGTTTGGTGGTGGGGTTTGTTGGTGCTAGACTTAGGGTAGGTTGGAGCTAAGCCAGTGATGAGGGCAGTCTGGAGGAGGCTGGCCAGCTGGTGATCCCAAGCGAAGCTGCTGGAAGAGAGGAGGCCCAGTGGGTGAGTGAACCCCCTCCCTCTTGCCTATCTCTGAGGCCGCTCTGGAGGGGAAACTAGTTAGCCTAGTGTGGGCATCAGAGCCCTTGGGGAGGCCCAGCAGGGAATTTGGCAGAACATATGGAAAGCAATTACATTTTTTAAAAAATGCCTTTTCAGACGATCACAAAGGTCCTTTTTGTAATTTGAGACATACAAAATTATGCATGGAAGGGATAAAGTCGATAGAGGGATGTTCTTTTCCCTCTCTCAAAACACCAGAACCAGGGGGCATCCACTAAAGCTGAGGGTTGGGAGAGTTAAAACAGATAAAAGGAAGTACTTTTTTACCCAGCAGGTGGTTAGTCTGTGGAACTCCTTGCCACAGGAGGTGGTGATGGCATCTGGTCTTGATGCCTTTAAGAGGGGATTGGACAGATTTCTGGAGGAAAGGTCCATCGTGGGCTATAGGCAATGATGGATTGTGCAACCTCCTTACAAAGGTGGTGGGCTACTGGTATCGGGTGCAAGGGAGTGGCAACAGGATGTAAGCATCTTGTTGTTTCATGCCTCCCTGGGGCACCTGGTGGGCCGCTGTGAGATACAGGAAGCTGGACTAGATGGGCCTTTGGCCTGATCCAGCAGGGCTCTTCTTATGTTCTCATGTTCTTATGTCCTACAATGGGGGGCAAGCAACCTGTCTAGGGGCAATAGCCAATGTGCTCCCCTCTGGTGCCAGCTGTGTGCATACCTCGCTACCCTCCAACAGCCCAATTCTAACCTGTGCAGGTGCAGGCAGGCCGACTGGCCTGCGCTGAATCCTACGCGGGGTAGGAGGCAACCGAAGCTCACTGCGGGACAAGGGGATGTTTGTCCCCTTACCCCCGGGTAAGCCCCAGGCAGCCTGATGGGGCTGCTTGGACCTGCGCCTAATGAATAGCAGGTGCAAATCTGATTGGCCCAGAGCAGCCAGGATTGGGGCCACGGGTTAGAATCTGGTCTAATGGCCAGATCCTGGCTCCTCTCCCACCGTGGGCCATCCTGCCTGTGGGACTGCCCTCCCTCCCTCCACCCGCCCCACATTGTTCCTTCTTCTCCTGCTTGCCTACCACCATCCTCCCGCCCTCCAGAGCCGCTGTGTTGGCCAAACTTGGGGGCAACGTACTGGGTGGTCCCCACTCTGTGGCTGGGTTGGCGCTGCTCTGTGCACCAACACAGCCCATCCTGGACTGGCGCAAACATACCTTACAGCCAGCTGCATGATGCCGCTGCTTACAGCACATTTACGAGAGCCCTGG
>JAJKFI010025396.1:0-16147 GCA_029204185.1 Lerista edwardsae | reverse complement strand
TCATATGCTATATGTGAATCCTTATTTGCCATTGTGACATCACCATATGCATTCCATTATTTCTGATTGGCTGGAATCCCATTGCAAGAACAAAGACGGCCCTTGGCAGACAAAAATGTGGAACTGAAGAAGCTGCCCTAAACATCAGAAAAGAGCAAGCAAACAAGCATGGAACGTGTTTTAGTTTTGGGTGAGTAGAATTTCATGGGGGAAATATGTCAGGTCCTCCAAAAGCCCTACTTTTCAAGCTGAAAATGTTTCCCCAAAAGCAGTCAGTACAGCCCTGTTCAGAAGCACATTTAAAGCGCCATACAATGGAGCACATTGTTGTCACTCTTAAACAAAGATAGCCTGATGGACAGAGCTATCTAACTTCCAACTTCATTGGGAACTTCCACCCATTGCATTAAAAAAAAAACACAGTGTCTAGGAATCTCAAGGTGTACAAAGTGCGCCGCATCCTTGTGTACAGCTGCTCTGCCTCAGGGCCTATTAAAATATAATTAGAATTTTAAGTAATTTATTGCACTGGGGTGGGAAACCTACAGAGTTCACTTGAGAAGAGACAAGAATAATTAAGAACCCCAATAAGCATCTAGGCAACCTGGCTTCTATTAATTTAAACCCATGGTATGGTAGTTCATTCTTGCATCCAGAGCTGTTCAGAGAGCAGGAGCTGACCGGAAAGGGCTAATCTCCAATGCTGCAGGAAACCATGATTAAGATTGCTCCGGTTGAGAAGTTTGTTTTCAGAACCTCCATTGCTGCATGTTTATGGGGCTGAAAAAACATTTACCATCCTCGGCATGCGAGTTGAGTGACTGTACCACCAATTGGCCTCTTGCCCTCAATTTAAAAGCAGTTCCTTCCGATCCCTCTAGTCCATCGGCTCAAATACATATTAAGGCAGCCGTTAGATACTGGAACGCCTCGCATTGAAGGGGATTTGTAGGGAAACGGGGCCTGTCTTTTGGCTTACCGTTGCTGAAAATACATGCCATGGAAACAGAAAAAAGGATTAGCCCCTGTTTATTATACTTTGCAAATGTGGAATTATATTGACCTTGGCTAGATAAGAGAGTTGACTCAGCCCAGAACTGTAATCCACTGGAAAAAATTTTTTTTCTCTTTCCTGTAGATTCCACCCTGGAATGAATGATATTGCAAAGGAGCTCACTTATTCCTGCAAGAGATGCTTGCACCCACCGAACTGGCAAGCTCGTGGAAATCAATATGTGAAATTCACAGACCCTTGTTGCCCTCTTTGTGTTGCCTGGTCACAATGCGGCAATGCCAGCTAGTCACACCCGGCAGGCTTCAGGGTCTAGACTCCAGACCGCACAACCCTATGCCCCCTTGACTCCCTGACTCACAACCTCCCCCTCTTCTGGGCCTACCAATTTCCTTCTTGCCAGTAGCAGTGGCTGTTGGTGAAATTCAGTCACAATGACCTTTGCATGTTTTATTGAGGAGGCTGGTTGCTCATTACAGAAATTTTTTCCCCCAAAGAATCTTCCAAGTAGTTGAGGCTGCTTGAAAGTCATGTCTTCTAATAAGGCAGTCCTACCGCCTAATCCCAAATGAATGGAAATTGGCTGAGGTTACTTCCTGATGAGGGAAACGCACTCTGCACATGTTCAGAAGCCAAATCTGCATATTTTTTTCCTTGTGCATGTTGCAGAATTTCCAGAACTGATGTTCTTATGCAAGGTTCCGGAACATGTGAAAAGCCATGTGGCCAAAGACCACCAGGCGCAGCATATAGTTGGCAGTTCCAACTAGGGATGATGTTGATTCACAAGCTGAAAACGGAGCTGGGACAAAAGCTAGGATAAATGTTGGCCAATTTGGGGAGGGAGGACAAAACTAATTGCACCTCTTCTATCACCACCTGTGTTTTGTGGCTAGTAGTAGCAGCAGCAGAAGCTGAGGTTGCCTATGTGAACTTCATTGCTCTCTTCAAATTTCCCTGCCCTTCCCTGCAATTCCAAGGAAACTTGCCCTTCCCCATTTTTCGCCATCTGTGAATGGAAGAGTAAAAGAGGAGGCTACTGAAGCTACCCCTTGGTGGAACTGCCAGCCAACATTTCAAATAGTGGGAGATTCCCACTGCCCCATGTAGACAAGGATATGCTGGCCCTGGTGGTCTTTGGCTACATGGCTTTTCACATGTTCCGGAACCTTACATAAGAACATCAGTTCTGGAAATTCTGCAACATGCACAAGAAAAAAAAATGCAGATTTGGCTTTTGAACATGTGCAGAGTGCGTTTCCCTCATCAGGAAGTAACCTCAGCCAATTTCCATTCATTTGGGATTAGGCGGTAGGACTGCCTTATTAGAAGACATGACTTTCAAGCAGCCTCAACTACTTGGAAGATTCTTTGGGGAAAATAATTTCTGTAATGAGCAACAAGCCTCCTCAATAAAAAATGCAAAGGTCATTGTGACTGAATGCTCTCTTTGCAGTGTTGTTTTGAGCTCAAGGCAAGCGCTGTGTTTCAGACTGCCAATTCGACAACATCCCATAAAAAGTCGATTTGCCGGAGGTGGTGGCAGTCCTTCCGACAGCAAGTCCTTATGAGCGAAACATGGACTTCTTAGTGTCCCATCTATCTTGGCTTGTCAGGACGGTCACCCGAATGATCCACAGAAGAGAAAACAAGATGTGAAGCACCGCTGTCTGCCTTAAGAAAAATTCACTCGCAGATGCCTACGGTTATAAAAGGTGTACTTAAGCTTACCTTCATGGCTGAAAGCTTGCAAGATAAATTTCGGCTCAAAGAACCAGGTGCTGTTGGAGAATACTAAAACACAAGGAAGACTTTCTGTCATAGAGTTGTGATTTGTAATGAGTGAGTGTAAAAGCAGGATTGCGGAAAGGGTGCAGGGCAGAGGCATAGCTAGAGGGGGGGTCACAGCACTAAGTTTTGCAAGCAGCCGCTTCTCCTCCTCTTCATAACCATTCAGAGCCAACATAGCCTCCATTTAGCTCTAGCCACTGGGAATGGCTCCAAAGAAGAGTGGGAGTGGCTGCTTGCAAAATGTAGTGCTATGATCCCCCTCTAGGTATGCCTCTGATGGAGGGCAGCTTAAACAAGCTGTGACTTACCTGGCTAGATGCAAACTGCCTGAAAGGTGTTTAGCCACCCCCTTTATTTTTATTTATTTATTGACTCCGTCGAGCCGTTGCTTCGGTGACTACACTGGCTGCCGGTTCCTTTCCAGGCCCGGATCAAAGTGCTAGTTTTGACCTTTAAAGCCCTTTATGGCTCGGGTCCGGGGTATTTGAGGGACCGCCTCCTTCCATACAATCCTGCCCGTACTCTTAGATCATCTGGGGGGGGGGCTTTTGACTGTGCCGCCACCAGGAGAGGTGAGAGGGACGGCGGCCACGAATAGGGCCTTCTCGGTGGTAGCCCCCCAACTTTGGAATACCCTCCCCTTAGAATTAAGAACTGCTCCCTCTTTGGCGATATTTCAGTGGGGGCTGAAGAGCTTCTTATTTCAAGAAGCTTTTAATTGTTGACAGGCTGGCTGGCTTTTTTATACTCTTTTAAATTTTAAGATCCACGGGGTTTGTTGTTTTTAAATTTTAATTGTCTTAAAATTGTTTTTAATATTGCTTTTAATTTTTAATTATTGTGATGTTGTTGTTGTTGTTCAGTCGTTAAGTCGTGTCCGACTCTTCGCGACCCCATGGACCACAGCATGCCAGGCCTCCCTGTCCTCCACTAGCTTCCGGAGTTCGCCCAACTTCATGTTCGTCGCTTCGGTGACGCTGTCTAACCATCTCATCCTCTGCCGCCCCCTTCTCCTTTTGCCTTCAATCTTTCCCAGCATGAGGGTCTTTTCTAAAGAGTCCTCTCTTCTCATGAGGTGGCCAAAGTATTGGAGCTTCAGCTTCAGGATTTGTCCTTCCAGGGAGCAATCAGGCTTGACTTCCTGTAGGATGGACCGATTGGACCTCCTTGCAGTCCAGGGGACTCTCAAGAGTCTTCTCCAACACCATAATTCGAAAGCATCTATTCTTTGGCGCTCTGCCTTTCTTATGGTCCAGAAGTTTGATGTTATTGTACTTTTAATGTTGTAAGGCGCCTTGAGTGCCCATGGGGCAGAAAGGCGGGATATAAATTAAATTAAATTAATAAATAATTATTTTTGCCAGACTTGGCAGGCGGAGCCGGAGCAGGCTCTGGTTGTGCCTGGAGTTGGGCAGTGACAAATGATGTCACGGTGCCTTCCACGTAGTCTCGCCACGTCTCCTGCTTCTGGAATCGCTCCATTTTGGAGAGTAATGGAGGCAAGGGCAGGTGGGAGAGCCCAGATCTATGCCGCTTTTTTTCTGTGGCACACCCAGTTCCCTCACCGGTGCCCATGGCAGCTGCTACGTCACACCCTATGCCCGCAACACCTCCGTTGGCAGGCAGCAACACCAGAAGATTCCTTGAACAAGCTTAGTAGGATGCATGCATGCATCCAACAAGACACTCCCCCAAATCCCTGCAAGCTATTGCCACTATGATTCTCCCCCTTTGCTGATAGGAAGGATGGGATCAGCCCAGCGCTGGTATCAGGTTACTGGGGACTTGGGCAAAATCCTGCACTGGGCAGTCTGTGTCCTCCTGGCAACCTGTCATTTGGTTTTCAAGAACCTGACAACCACCACCACAACCTGACAACCAGCAGTACTCAGGATTGAGAAATCAATCTGGCCTTGTGGGCCCTCTGGTGGTGAGCATGGGTTTTGGGTGCTCAAACGGACTGACCCCTGACACAATCATGGATGAGCTGCCAGCCACCACTGATTGCCACTGGTAAGAACCAACGTGGAAAATCTGGACTTCCCTGGACTTCAACAAGCTCATATGGATGCTCTATTGACTTCAATCAATCAATCAATCAATCAATCAATCAATCAATCAATCAATCTTTATATACCGCTTTTCAACATGAAGTTCCCAAAGCGGTTTATAGACAAATAATAATAAATCACTCCCTGTCCCAAAAGGGCTCACAATCTCAAAAAAAATGCAGAACCCCACCAGCAACAGCACTAGAAAAGACACTGCGCAGGGGGTGAAGAGGGACAATTACTCTCCCCCTGCTAAATGTAAGAGGAACACCACTTGGAAAAGTGCCTCTTGCCCAGTTAGCAGTAGTAAGACAAACTTTCTTTTTCCGTGCTTTGCCTGGTATATAAAGTTGCTTTGGGGTCACAAGCCACCCCAGGTAGGTGACGACTGCCAGAGATATTCAGCCTGATTTTCCCTTCCCAATATGACAAACACCATCACTAGTGTTCATTTGTCTTACTCCGTGTACTGCCTCCTCAAGTACATGCCGAAAAGTTCTGGTTCCTCCGTCTCTGTCCTTCAGTCAGTAATTAAGTCTGCACAGATACTGATGTGTTTTAGGCAGATATTATCCGAGCCTCGACAAAGAACCCAAATTATTCGCATAATTTATCATCGTGGCCATCTTGAATACTAACAAGAACTCTCCTTGATTAGAATTGTCAAAAGGCGTTTCCACGGCTGTCCTGCTAGGGAACATGATTTTTTTTTTCCCTGACAGATGCTCCCTTTCATATTAACTACAAAAGACTCTCTTAGGCACCATTCTTTGTATGATTTCCCTGGCCCTGAAGTAACATAACACACCAAACAGGTCTTTTACCCCTGCTTTCCCTCTGCTGAATACAGTGTGATGAAAGGAGATATTTTTTTAACACGTTAACACTCATCTCAATGGTATTTTTAAGTGTCCTTAGAAACAGAAAAGAACAAAGCAGCCAATCTTTACAGGAACGCAGCAAGCTGTCATCACGTGCCCCATATCCACAGGTAGGTATACCTGGGACAAGTCCTACACAGAAGATCTTAAAGGATCAGGCAGACTCATGTGGGAGGAGGTGGTCCAGATTTGAGAGGACATACTGCATGATATCGTCTTCCACTGAGTCGAACTCATTGGTCCAAGGACTTGGAATCACCTATGAGACTCAATGCACACTCCTAATGCTGCTCTTGGCCCGCCTAAGTCCCTTGCGCTAGAGTCAGGGAGGCCCCCACAAAGACATGCGCCGGCCTTCCAAAGCTAGATCCAGACCTGTGGAGGGTGAGTAAGAACCAGCCTAGGGAAGCCGGGGCAGGGAGTTTGGGAGGGGGCAGAATGGAGGTGTTTAGGGGCAGGAGGGGGGTGGAGGAGGGAAGGCTGGTGGGCAGAACAGACCTGGGAGGGGTGGGACCAGTCTGGGTGACCTAGGCCATCTCCTAACCTGCCTCCTGGCCAGCCTGGTGTGACACTGGGCTGCTCAGATTTGTGCCAGCAATTTCATTGGCACAGATACAAGTAGCCCCATAGGCTCCATACAGCCCCCCCCCAAAAAAAATATCCTCTTACTCTGAGTTGCACCACAGCTATCTCCTACCCTGCTTTGGACACAGCAGAGGCCAGTTGGACAGCCTTTTCCAGCTCAGGTTAGGACTGTGCAGTCATGCTGCCACTGCCCAAAGGGAAGTATTCCCCTACATCACTATGGAGCCTCCAGAGGATGCGACCATTGGCCGAAGAACTTGTGTATCATCTTCTCCTTGTAGGGTTTAAAACGAGGGTTCTTTTTCAGCCCTATCTGAAGATGTAGTTGGTGGCACCTGGGGCTTTGTGCATGAGGAAGATTGCCCCTGAGATCTTCTCAGGGCCGACCCTGGAAAGGCATGCCGAATGCTGCACCTCTTATCTGATGATGTGCCAGTTTCTGCTCCTCCCACTCTCCAATATTCTAGCTCAGCACTCTCCTCCACACTTCCTCTTCCTTTCTGTCCCCCTCTTCCTTTTCCAGTCCAGGAAATTGGAAGGCAACTGAAGTCACGTAGGTAGATGGAGATGGGTACCCTTCCATCAAACTGCTGCCTGGTTCCACTTCAGTTGACCTCATGGACAGGCTGGCTGTAGAACACCAGTAGCTACCTGTAGCGATCATTGAACTACAACTCCTCCCTGATAAGGTTATCCTTCGGATAAGGCCAGCCAGATTATCCTTTGGATAAGGCTAGCCAAGGAATATTTGGCATAAATCTATGGGCCAGTTTTCACTTGAGTGCTCAACCTTCATCAATGACAGCCTTCAAGCTACATACGTGCCTTTCCATTTGAACACATATAGTTTGGGTTTGGAAGGCGCATTCTTCATAAATTGCTACCTTTTCTCCAAGATCCATGTGTTGACAAGAAACTGTGTTTTAGCCGGTCTTAATTGGTTCTTCTAAGTGGCAATATCTGCTATGCACTGCAAGACTTCTTACAGAGCAGTCGGCTTGTTGTTCTATTCGATCGCCATAAATTCTCCACACTCTTTTTAATCAACAGTGATAACTAGATTTTTAATATTTTTGCTGCTGTATTTGATTTTCATAAATTAGGCCTCAAGTTGCTTTTATTGCTTTTGAAGAAGACTTACGCCAGAGTCGTTCAAAAACAGCTCGGCTTATTGAATAAACAAAGGGCTTGAAGAACGTTCTCTGTGGGCCATTTATGACTTACCAGTATTGATTAATAGACACATGGAAGCTCATAATTCTATCCTATCTGGCACTCTAATCATATCCTTCAATTAGTACAGAATGTGGCTGCCAGATTGTTGATCAGTGTATGCTGTTTGTCGCATACCCCACTAATTTTACAACAGCTATCCAGGCTCCTAATGAGCTTCTGGGTCAATTCAAAATCTTGACCTTGACCGCCTTACATTAGAAATACAATGGGTGGGTCAGGACCCAGAAGTGGGTCAGGACCTGGTCTCGAGCGGGCCATGGCTATGCAACAACCACTGTTTTGTTTTGAAACAGTGCTAGTTTTAATCGTAGCCAAGGCTGGGGCGTAGCTAATGAAAGTGTAGCCCACTGCAGAGGGCAAAATGTTCCCCTGGCTGTAAGTGACATCACAACAGGAAGTGACATCACAGTTGTATTTTTGTTTCTTCAGGTTTTTTTGGCCATACTTTTCCAATGATACATAACGTGATGGTATTATTCATACATACGAAGGTTTTCACAATTTTGGCCACTAATGTCAAGCTCAGCTTCTTGTCCCCCTAAAGCTTATTGCCTGGTGCAGTTGCACCCCCCTGAACTTCTTTAGCTATGTCCCTGAGCCAAAGTTAGAGGGTTGTCCACCCTGCTAGAGATTTTTTACCTTGAATTGATGCTTTGGTCAATAACTCCTCATTCTCCAACGTCTCCACCTGTTCTTCCCTATTTCACCACTCCCTCTGCTCTCTGCCTTGCCTTGCCTTGCCTTCCTTCTCCTTTCAAAACTGATTCCAGGCTGTTGTTTGGTCTTTGCACCTCCTCTCCTTCCAGTTGACCCCAGGAGCGTTGGCTACAGTCTTTTCCAGGCAACAGAAAACTACTCTTGAAGAAGCAACTTCATTTGTGCTCAAACCGTTGTTGCCCCCTCCCCCAGTCAGGGCTGGCTTTAAGTCAATTGGAGCCATTGTTCCCAATTGGACCCTGCCAAACCTAAGGGCCTCCCACTTGCCAAAATCGAGTATCAGCGCATGCCAAACACACTATCCACTGAAGCTTCAATAGCAAAAGGTGTAGAGGAGAACCAGAAATGATGCTTTGGGGAACAACTTCATAGCAGCTCTAACCTGGTCTCCTGCTTGTGACGCAGTCCTGCAAATGCTGTAGAGATGGACACAAAAGGGTCTGGCCATTGTGGAGACCTGCTGTGTCTCTGCCAATTCTAGACAACCATCCCCCAGAAAAGCAAACAATGCAGTTATATTGCTCCAGCTAAGCAGGTCTGGAAAGGGAACTATCTGGGGAGCATTCGTTAGCTGGTCTGAACGCTGAAAAATTAAATTAATAATAATAATAATAAGCATTACTCTGCAATATTAAAATCTGATAGGGTCATATGAGCATTATTTGAAGGATCACTGGAAAATGCTCTTCCCTGCCTGCCTCTTAAGCGTGGCTACAGGCATTAATTAGAGTTATGCCCACCACTGCATCATAATTTCAAACACATAAAGGCTTCATTAGCGAATGAATGAATCATTGAACAGCCATGAATATATTCAGCCATAACAGGAGCTTATGGCCACATGTTAGTCCCTATACGGTGACAGGAAAATATACTCCGAAGTCTTCAGTGTTGCAATTAAGACGCACAAGCTGCACTCCGTTCGTGTTCGAAATGCTGAGTATTAATGTAAACATGTTAACGAGGCCGTCTGGAGGGCCTTGCTGGATGCCAACTAATATTTTATTAAACACATTTTGTTAAAGCATTATCAGTTTTGTAAGGGTGGCTTTGCACGGGGCGCCAGGAGAGGCATTAGCATCCAGAAGAAAGCTGTGGCTGCTGAAGGATGCTCGGGACTTTTCTGCATATGTGCACATGGCAAGAGCATACTGCGCCACTTCGCACCCGTCTTTTCCGATCTGATCTCTCAACCGGCAGCGTTGCAAGCCTCCAAGCAAGAGCCCAGCCCTGCTCCCTGTGCAATTGGAAGTGCTCGTCAGAAGAGGTAGGTGTTACAGATGCACAGGCGGGGGAATCCAGTTACGGATGTACAGTATCCGCAAATCCAGTATCCGCAATTGCAATTATCCATTGATCTGGGGGGAGGCCCACGCCCCTGCACCTCCACCCCCCTTTGGTTTAAAGGGTTACGGAGAAATGTTTCTCGCTTTAAATTGGTTGCTAAAGCATTCAACCTTATAGCGCAACAACAGACGGCTGAATGCCTGAAGAAACCAAGTAGGTTAGATGGACTGGAGTCGGCATGTTGTGATTTTCTTGAAGCTTCCGGGGCACACAAATATGGCTGACTCAGATCTTTCCCACCAATGAGGATTGCCACGAATTCACGAATAAAAATCTTCCTGCACGTGTGTAAAAGTTAATATCAACTTTTTTAATCATGCCTGCGTGTTCTGCATACGGGTGTGCGAATCGCTTTATGAAAAATGGGATTTAATTTCCACGGAAAGGTTCATGTATTCACATTACATCGGTATGTAATATTTTCCCCCCCTTCCCATTTACACATTTTTCCCCGCCTTCCATTTTCTACTATAATATTTTCGAAATTCTGAACATTAACAGAATTTGTTTTAGGGGGGGGTGAGTGTAGAAGTTTAAAAAAATACTCTTAATAGCCTAGAAGTAAAAAAGAATTCCTCTCATATTGACAACTACTTGTGTCATGAAGAGATTTTAATGTAATTTTCCTATATATTTATCTGATTTTTGCCCACCCTCCCCTTTTTTTCTTTCCTTCCCATTCACACGTTATTCCTGCTTGTGTAGATTTCAAAAAATAAGTCTGTCAAAACAGTGCAATCCGAGTTTGAATAGACAGCAAGCGGCATTTCATCCGGTGTGTTCAGTAATATAATTACGCGGAATTAAACCTTGGAATTGCATATTAACTCATAATTAGGTTACCAATGATGTTTCTACACGATCACACGTTATTAGTTTGGTAAGTTTTTACTTCAGGAGTAAATTATTAAGTGCTAAACATCACGCGAAAAGCAATCTGAAATGCTTGGAATAAAGATTGTTTGGGGCACACAAACATGGCTGCTAAGCCCACCACCTGGCTTCACTCGATTCCTATCAATTTAACAGGTATGCCGACTCCAGTCCATCTAACCTTTTTGGAAGAAACTAGTAGATCTAACACGAAACAGGAAGCAGTTAACTTCTGCTTCCTGATTAGCATTAGATCTTGTTTTGTTAGGCGTTCAGGCTGCCCGCAGCTGGCAGCCTGATCTCCTGGCACTAGAAGCTTGAATGCTTTAGTAACCTGTTTAACAGTTCCTGATAAGCCTTTAAAGAATGTTAATGAGCACATGTTACCCCTGCTAACTGGACAAGAGGCACTTTTTCCAGTGGTGTTCCTCTTATATTTAGCAGGGGGAGAGTAACTGTCCCTTTTCACCCCTGCGCAGTCTTTCTAGTGGCTGTGCTGGCGGTCTGCCTTTTTTTAGATTGTGAGCCCTTTTGGGACAGGGAGCCATTTAACTTTATTATTACTATTTGCCTGTAAACCGCTTTGTGAACTTCGTGTTGAAAAGCGGTATATAAGTACCTGTTGATTGATTGATTGATTGACATGGGTTGCATGTAGGGGTGCTTTTAATAGAGGCGTCCCCGGTATCCATGGTCTCACTATCCATGGGGGGAGGGTGTCCCTGGAATAGATTCCCCATGAATATAGGGCATGCTGTATATGTAGCTCGGTGGTAGGACAGTAGCTTGGCATGGAAGAAATCCCAGGGTGAATATGTGGTTTCTCTGGTTGGAGCAGTGTTTCTCAAACTGTGAGTTGGGACCCACTTGGTGGGTTGCAACCTGATGTCAGGTGGGTTGCGGAAAGCTGGGACCATCTTGGAAGCTGCAGATTTTATTCTTGCAATATTCCTTTTGTGAGTGTTAAGTTTGAATTTTCAAAAGAGGAATTTATTTTTTTAAAAAAAATGTTGTTGTTAGTTCAGTTCTTTTACATAATACATTGTCCTAATCTTGCTTTCTGTCAGGGATGTTTCCTGGTTGTGCAATTGCTGAAGTCCAAGAATGCCAGTTTGCATTCCAGGAGTGTCATTGGATTACATCACAATGATGGCACTTCCTGCTTGATGATGGCACTTCTGGCTATGGCATCACTTCCAGGTTAGTGACATCACTTCTGTGGGTTCCGACATGAGTGCCATTCTAAATAAGTGGGTCCCGGTCTAAAAAGTTTGAGAACCACTGACCTGGAGAGCTACTACCAGTCAGGAGTTAGATGCTGAGATGCTGAGTTAGATGGACCACTGAGTCTGAATATAAAAGGCACGTTCATCAGGACCATCCTTGAGCTGAGAATGTGCATTGAATGCAGAAGGTCTCAAGATCAATCCATGGTATCTCCATGTAGGGCTAAGAAAACCCTAAGAAAGTAAGTAAAGACAGTATTGAGCCCAATTTACAGTAAGTAAAGATTGAGCCCAATTGTCTTTCTTGGTAGAAGGCAGCTTCTGACATTCTGATTGGACACAGAAAAAGATGTCACCTGACCGGAGACCTTTGCACCTTTGCTAGTCAAGATAAGTGAAGGATGGGAACTGCATGAACTGATTCCCATTTTCTTTGCAATTCTCTCAGTCAACCCACTCCATCTCCTCCACGCATATGTTTCCTATAACACAGCCCTAAGTTCTAGAGCCATTTCCACAGCTCAGTCAAGAGCGCTGCCTTTGGATGACAGTCAGACGCTTCAGATGTCAAGCTGTGGGAGATGCTTCCAAGCAAAGGCATCTGGCTTGTTTGCAAATTCTTCAGGCAGTTGCGCTGGCAGCTCAGATTTGCCTCCAGGTCATTAATGTGGATAGCTTGCTAATGGGCTGCCGGGGCTGTTTTATCCTCCCAGCACCATTTTGAACTCATTTTGGACTCCAAAGAATCCATGCATTTTAATTTGTTTGGGAACAAGCCCTTGCACAAAGTCCCCTGTAGGATTGTGAAACAGAGCCTTTTGTTCCCTTCCCCTTCATGGATTTTAAAAGTGTTTTTCTTTTCCTTACAACAAAATGACTTATTTCCTGGAGTGGAATAAAGATGGATTGGAGGCAAACTCTGGACTGGATTAAATGATGGCTCTCCCCGATCCTGACAGATGCATGGATGGATGCAACAATCCTGCCCACTTTACAGCCCAGTCCCACTTCAGACCCACCCAGGGTGTCTACACAGGTTCATCAACTATTACCTATATGCCTAGAATCTATATGCCTAGAAGGGACGTGGTGGCGCAGTGGGTTAAACCGCTGCTGTTGGGCTTTCCGAACGGAAGGTTGGGAGTTCAAGACTGCGCGATGGAGTGAGCTCCCGTTGCTTGTCCCAGCTCCTGCCAACCTAGCAGTTCGAAAGCACCTAAATGCAAGTAGGTAAATAGGGACCACTTCGGTAGGAAGGTAACGGCGTTCCGTGCACTACGGCATAGAGTCATGCCGGCCACATGACCACGGAAGCTTGTCCTCGGACAAAACACCGGCTCTACAGGCTTTGAAACAGAGACTGACCCCCTACAGTCGGTCACGACTAGACCATTCGGTCGTGGGGAAACCTTTACCTTTTACCTTTACCTAGAATCTAGTGTGCATCGGCTGATTTCACGTGGCTGATCTAGGAATTTTGAATTGAGGGGGCAGACGGACATGGATGTGGGTGCTGCTGGTGGGATACTGGGTAAGGACGCCAAATTAGTGTGCCACTCAGATGCCAGGAAATCTTGGGCTAGCCCTGCATTCTTTTTTTTGGGGGGGGAAGCTTTGTCTCACAGGTTAGATTTCTGAAATCAAAATAATAATAGTATATTTTGTGTTCCCATACACAGAACTCAGCCCATAAAGAACTGCTCTTTATCTATTCTGATGCTTTTAGACCAGCCATTTTCAACATTTTTTCATCTTCCATTTTTCATCTTAATGCCTGTTTTTTTGACACCTGACAAGGCATACCACAATGCCGGTGGGGGGGGGCTCACACCCACCCACATCCCCCCCACAAATAAATGGCCCACCTCAAACTCCCTCAGCGCACCAGTGGACCACCCAGGGCACATCAGTGTGCTGTGATACAGTGGTTGAAAACAGCCGCTTTAGAGAAGACAATGCATAATGTGGTGTATTGGAAAAGGTGGAAGATACCCCCAGGAGTTAGGGAATGGTATCAGCAATGGCCCCTTGTCCAAATAAGGCAGGGATTACGGGCAGTGATGTCATGCAGGGGGTACGCGGGGGTACGCGAGTACCGGTTTCTAGGATTACAGCTGGCCCCGCCCATTCGCCCGCCCACTCGTCGACTCCGCCCTCTGCAACGTTTGAATTTCCTGCACGTTTGAGTTGCCTGCATGTTCTCAGAGTCAGGCAGGCAGGCAGGCAGCGAGCGGAGCCTTTCCTTTCCTTGCCACTGAAAAATGAGTTGCTCTGGGGTTTTAACATGATGCCAGGCCTCCTTAACATGTTCTGGGGGTGCTGTGGAATACTGTTGCAACTGTTGGGTCAGTTTAAAATCATCTGAGGCCTCAAAAAGGGCTTTTTTCATGTCACTTCCTGCCACAACCTCACTTCTGGCTTATGATGTCACTTCCAGTGGGTGGGTCCAGACACGTGCCAATCAAAAGTGAGTACCTGTTCTTAAATCATTTAGATGACACCACTGATTACGGGGTTAATCCCAGAACTCCTGCAGCAGGAGCACAGCTGCAGGCTGATGAGACCCCTGGCTATGAAGGGAGGTTGGCACAGGTGCAGATGGAGATGGGTGCAGATGGGAGTGGCTGATGAATTAAAGCCTGCCCACCGATTGGCTGACCTCAGTATAAAGTGGGAGGCGGGAGCTGGAGAAGAGGAGCCAGGTAGGTGCTGGATGGATAGATTGCTGGATGGACTGCCTGACTGATGGAGTGCTGGACGGACTGTGGCTGGATAAGGTAAGCTCACTGTGGGGAATAACTGTGGGGAACTGTTGTATGGCTGCCATGCCCCTGGAGCCACCGAGCGGAGGAGGCAGTTGTGGCTTAGGCAAACGGACTGCCTATTGTTTGGTGGTGGGGTTTGTTGGTGCTAGACTTAGGGTAGGTTGGAGCTAAGCCAGTGATGAGGGCAGTCTGGAGGAGGCTGGCCAGCTGGTGATCCCAAGCGAAGCTGCTGGAAGAGAGGAGGCCCAGTGGGTGAGTGAACCCCCTCCCTCTTGCCTATCTCTGAGGCCGCTCTGGAGGGGAAACTAGTTAGC
The DNA here is from genome assembly GCA_029204185.1 of Lerista edwardsae. Lineage (NCBI taxonomy): Eukaryota > Metazoa > Chordata > Lepidosauria > Squamata > Scincidae > Lerista > Lerista edwardsae. Next base: position 1,349 of record JAJKFI010025396.1, on the reverse strand, counting down.
CTAGTGTGGGCATCAGAGCCCTTGGGGAGGCCCAGCAGGGAATTTGGCAGAACATATGGAAAGCAATTACATTTTTTAAAAAATGCCTTTTCAGACGATCACAAAGGTCCTTTTTGTAATTTGAGACATACAAAATTATGCATGGAAGGGATAAAGTCGATAGAGGGATGTTCTTTTCCCTCTCTCAAAACACCAGAACCAGGGGGCATCCACTAAAGCTGAGGGTTGGGAGAGTTAAAACAGATAAAAGGAAGTACTTTTTTACCCAGCAGGTGGTTAGTCTGTGGAACTCCTTGCCACAGGAGGTGGTGATGGCATCTGGTCTTGATGCCTTTAAGAGGGGATTGGACAGATTTCTGGAGGAAAGGTCCATCGTGGGCTATAGGCAATGATGGATTGTGCAACCTCCTTACAAAGGTGGTGGGCTACTGGTATCGGGTGCAAGGGAGTGGCAACAGGATGTAAGCATCTTGTTGTTTCATGCCTCCCTGGGGCACCTGGTGGGCCGCTGTGAGATACAGGAAGCTGGACTAGATGGGCCTTTGGCCTGATCCAGCAGGGCTCTTCTTATGTTCTCATGTTCTTATGTCCTACAATGGGGGGCAAGCAACCTGTCTAGGGGCAATAGCCAATGTGCTCCCCTCTGGTGCCAGCTGTGTGCATACCTCGCTACCCTCCAACAGCCCAATTCTAACCTGTGCAGGTGCAGGCAGGCCGACTGGCCTGCGCTGAATCCTACGCGGGGTAGGAGGCAACCGAAGCTCACTGCGGGACAAGGGGATGTTTGTCCCCTTACCCCCGGGTAAGCCCCAGGCAGCCTGATGGGGCTGCTTGGACCTGCGCCTAATGAATAGCAGGTGCAAATCTGATTGGCCCAGAGCAGCCAGGATTGGGGCCACGGGTTAGAATCTGGTCTAATGGCCAGATCCTGGCTCCTCTCCCACCGTGGGCCATCCTGCCTGTGGGACTGCCCTCCCTCCCTCCACCCGCCCCACATTGTTCCTTCTTCTCCTGCTTGCCTACCACCATCCTCCCGCCCTCCAGAGCCGCTGTGTTGGCCAAACTTGGGGGCAACGTACTGGGTGGTCCCCACTCTGTGGCTGGGTTGGCGCTGCTCTGTGCACCAACACAGCCCATCCTGGACTGGCGCAAACATACCTTACAGCCAGCGGCGTCATGCAGCTGGAACGCTGGGCGGGAGGAACGGGTGAGCGGCAGCCCGCCCGTTGCATACCGCTCCGTTTCGCTGTCTTCCCTGCCCCCACAGGGGCTGCCGCTCACCCGTTCCTCCCGCCTAGCGTTCCAGCTGCATGATGCCGCTGCTTACAGCACATTTACGAGAGCCCTGG
>JAJKFI010025394.1:0-10474 GCA_029204185.1 Lerista edwardsae | reverse complement strand
TGTGTGTGTGTGTGTGTGTGTGTGTGTGTGTGTGTGTGTGTGTGTGTATGAAATGCAGTGAAACAGTAATTGTAAATGTAACCAGTTAAAGTATGATCGAAGCTAAGCAGAATATGTTACAAAAGTAAAGAACGTTTTTTTTTGTTACAAAGTGCCTACAGAGTACTTCTTTCATTCTAGCAGCAAGAAGTGTGTGAGAGAGAAACGTGCTTGTTTTACAGGGGAATTCCGCAATGCTTTAATTGACTCTGTTTTCCCCTTTCTTCAAGCACACAGGATATATACCATATCCTTGTAAAAGGAACATATATCCCAATACCCTGTGCTGACTGAGCACCTCTGATGCTTGACTGGCACACGGCTAGCGCTGCTGATGGTCGCGGCATCACCCGAGCATTGGCGCTGCTGCATGCGCCAATCCAGCACCATAGTGCTGCTGCGGATGCGCTTTATGGCACGTTTGCGACAGTGTTTGGCCGGCGCAAGAGCGCAGCGCCAGCGCAAAGGGGTATAGGATTGCGCTCTGAGAGGATGAATAATAAAGAGTGGATATAAAAACACGAGGAATAAAAACAAGGCACCGATCAACTCACCAAAGCAGTGGAGAGGGAGTGATGATGGCAAAGGCTAGTGTCCGGGGCCAGACTTCCCTGCCATCACTCCCCCCCCCGGCAGAGGCCAGCTGGCTTGGAGTCAGCCCAAGTTGTGGCATGCCCAGTGATGGCATTCCTACAGGGGGTGGGAAAAATGCAAAGTTTTGCAGGAGTCTCAGCTCCCTTCCCCTTTCCTTCAGAGCCATTTGTGTGTCACCCACCTCACATTATAGGGGTTGTCACTCCATTGACTCCAGCGCTCCCCACCATATTGAAAATATGGGGATGCTGGAAAGGAAGAGGGCTGTGTGGTTTTGCTTGTGTCAAGGTTGTAAATAGGATTTTTTTCTTTCTGATTCACTTTGCTATTGGAAAATGGCTGAGAAATAACCCAACTTACTGCTGCATTCCCAGGAAAGCAGCAGGCTCTGGCTTCACAATGATGCCACAATTAAGCCATGACATCAGTTCTGGTGGGTCCTGGACAGATTTTTATTCTAAAAAGTGGGCTCCAGTGAGAAACGTTTGAGAACCACTGTCCTAATCCATTTATCTTGCAAAGACATTGTCAAATGTATGTGAGCTTTCTCAGGGGGAAACACAAGATGATGCTTAGGTTTATAGCGCGCGCACGCGCGCACGCGCACACGCACGCACACGCACACACTCTACAGCCTATAATGATGTTGTTGTATCCCAGTATAAAATGTAGCCTGGCATCATTTTGAGAGGCACTGTTTATCTACTTTTGTTGACAAAGGATTTCAAAAATGTGTTACTTCTGTGGCAGATTGCATTTTGTTGCTGGTTGTCAGAGTTACATTTCTGGTTGCCATTGGTGACCATTTTTGTAGACCCTGTTCTCAAATAAAAAAAGACAGGTAAAAATGACAAAAGATGGTAATGAATGTAAATAAGGTGGAATAAGTGTTTGAACTCTGGAATGCATACTGAGGAAATGCCAGTCTGTAAATCAGAAATTCTTCCATTTCCTATTATGGTAGGGACGGGTGACTCGTTCAGGTAACAGAAATAAACCCTGAGCCAAGCATGCCTCAGATTTGCATAGAAAGAATTTGCATATGCTGTACACAATTTGTTTCACGTTTTAACTTGATAGACAAGATAGCAAGTAATTATCATTCAAAGTGAAAAATTTGAGTGAGAAGCCAACAAATTTTGATATCTGGTCTAAGAAATAATGGAATCTGAACTATGAATTTGGGATTTATTTTCCCTTTCTCTCTGCTTCAGGTATTGTGGCATTTCAGCCCACCATTTTTACATTGCTGATTGAAAAAGAAAAACAGAAAAAAACAAAGGAAGTTTGTACTTTCAATATTCTTCAATCTCATGGAAAACATTCAATTTATTTCCTTAAAACACTTGGTAATGGTACTTTCTGTTTAGTGAAGTACAGGTGAATTCTCCTTATTTGAAGCTAAATCCCCTCTTGCTAGGGGATGCAGTGAGATTCATCATTCTAACTCAGTGAGGGGAGAAATTCCACTGTCTTCAATATCATTTTTACCAATTTCAAGGTTTGTAAACACTGACTGCATCATGCTACTGACTAGCAGGAATCATAAGACTTGGACTTAAGTCACGAAAATGCTGGTTTCGTGTTGGACTCAAGTCACGGACATCAATGACTCAGGTGCAACTTGAGACTCATGGCCAGTGACTGTGAAAAGTCATGACTTGAATTTGACAAGTCCTGACTCACGATAGTGTGCGTGTACTTGCTTGCTTCCTCACTTTTTTTCTCCTGTTGCTTCCGTATCACCTTGAAATACTTCATGGGCAATCCAGAAGCTGTCTTTTTGAGTGACTGCTGCAGCAGACGAGGTGGGTGGAGGGTAGGTGGCTCTAGGAGGTGGGTTGGGGGGACTTGAGTGAAGGGTTAAGTGTTCTTTTTTTTTACTCAAGGACGTGACCCATTTCTTGAAATGATTCAAGTCAAAATGACTCAACATCTGTCTGCAAGTCAAGTTGCAACAATGCGCTCTATGACTCATGACTCAACTTGAGTTATGAGGTTGCTGACTCAACTCACGAAATGTGACTCTGGTACATCCCTGCTGACTAGAGGGCAAGACTGGTCTTCTAACTGGATCCAACGGTACCCAAGGGTGGTACCAGATGGTCAGATTGGACCATCAATCACCCTGCTATCACTGATTGCAGTGGGGGGATAAGGTGGGGCGATAAGGTGTGAGAAAGAAAGAGGAGTCACACTAGTTCTCGAGTCTTGTCTTCTCCCCAGCTTCCTCTCTGAATTTTGAAATGCCAAATCAGGAACAAGGAGGAAAAGGGGGAAGTACAAGTAAATCTGATATGAGGGGGGCAGTAAGGCTGATGAGGATACAAAGGGGGATATGGATGAGGCAGCAGGGTGGAAATGTGGAAGGGCAAGGAGAGATGGGAGAAATGGAGAGCAGGAGAGGTGCAGAAGGAGGGCTGGGGGAGAAATGTGGAGAAGTGAAGGTAAGGATTATGGACAAGGCAACAGCAAGTAAGCTGAGCCACCCAGTGTATATGTGATCAGCAACTATATACATGTTGGTCTCTATCAGTAGAGGGAGTCAGTCCCTCATTTAAAGGCTTGTGGGTTGCTCTCCCCTACTTTGGCTGGAGTTCTCTTGACCTGCTTTTTCCCGTGTCTGGTTGTTTTCTGCCTATGTGTAGCAACGGCTCCAGCTCTTTCTATGCCCTAGTCAAGTGCTCAACAAAAAGTCAGCTTTGCTGGGTGTGGCTTAATGCTCCAATCCCCCAGCTGTGTCAACATGGATGCGTTGGGGAGTGGAAGAGATGCAAAGGTCCAGGTCCAGGGGGATGGACTAAAATGTGCAGGGAGCATAAAGTGTGCCACAGGGTGAAGCATGTGGGTGTGGGCTAGGCCTGCTAGAGATACCCGAGCACAGAACTCGAGCACAGAACTCTCCTTACACAAAAAGAACCTTCAGGTGATGAAGCTGCACTCTGCGTGACAACAGCCTGCGAGTAATAGTGAACAAAAGCAACACCCAAGAGATGCATCCTAAACAGTACTGATCAGGAAGTATACCCATCAAACTACTACTCTAGCACAGTGTTTCTCAAACTGTGGGTCGGGACCCACTTGGTGGGTCAGGACCTGATGTCAGGTGGGCCGCGGAAAACTGGGAGCAGTCATCTTGGAAGTTGCAGACCTTATTCTTGCTATATTCCTTTTAAGAGTGTTAGCAGTTTGTATTTTCAAGTGAGGGTTTTTTAAAATTTCGTTTTTAGTTCAGTGCTTTTACATCATATTTTATCCTAATCTTGCTTTCTGTCAGGGATATTTCATGGTGTACAATTGCTGCAGTCCAAGAATGCCAATTTGCATTTCAGGAGTGTCATTTGATTATATCACCATGACAGCACTTCCTGCTTGATGATATCACTTCCTGCTACATCCCTTCCAGATTCATGACATCACTTCCGGTGGGTCTCGGCACAAGTGCCATTCTAAAAAGTGGGTCCCAGTCTAAAAAGTTTGAATACCACTGCTCTAGTAGATAAACCACAAAGTTATATGCCTGCTATTTAATAAGTAAGGTTGGGCTTAATTGATATTGCTATTATGCAATCATAGTATAAAAATGAATAAAGCACTATCAAATATCCTAGAGGAAAATAGGAAAAAAAGGGAAAGGTGTCACACAGGTATGCTCTTACTTTCCTCAGACAGATCGTTTTCTTCGGCTTCTCTCTCCATCTCTTTGCACCAGCCTTCCATCCTCTTCGTCTCAGTATGTAGCAACTTCATGAACCAAGACCCATCCCGTCGACACGGAGACATCCGTCCTGTTTCAACTGTCTCAATGGCTGGTTCTAACCAAGGTTCAGGTGGCGGGAGATTGGAGGTGTCTACTTGGGTCCTATAATCTTCTCTGTAACTAAACAACCCCTGTGTCCGTACAGTTCTTACGGCACCGTATTGAGTAGGGGTGCTAGGTTCGGAATGCCGCTGGAAAGAGCCACCAAACTGAAGTCCTTTATCCTCCATGGTTATATGACCTGGGAAGCCTTCAAGCTCAAGGTCGGCCTGAACCGCTGCTGTTACACTGTTTGAGCGCTTAAACCGTCCGTGTCTGGAGAGGAAAAGAAAGAATGGCCACAACAATCCAGTAATGCACACATTAATATATAAGCAAAAATATTTCTTCCTGAACATAATTGTGCATCGTCCCAACCTGGCTGCCATTCAGGATTTTGCAAACGCACTGCCCATTAGCAGGATTAATCAAGAACTGACAATGGTTATTTGAGTGAAGAAGTGCAGTCTCCAAAGGATACATTGTTACTAGTGATCGGAACAAAGATATGAATGAAAATCATTCAAACCACCTTTGGAAGCAAGTATTGATTGCCGAGTTAAAAAACACACACACACAAAGCACATAATTGACACACGAATTACAAATCCTGCCGTGACTCATATTATTATTGAACTGAATGAAGGCAAACACAAATTCCTCTAAGCCCTACTGAGGTGAATTGCACTTACTTCCATGTACATGTGCATAGAATTAAATAGCAGCCTGAGAGCCCAATCCTAAAGGGCTGTAGCACTGGTACTGGAGCCTAATGCCAGTGCTAGGTGTTGTAAACATGCCATAAGGCATATCTATGGCACTGCACCAGGAGGGACCGTAGTTGCTTGGCCTCAGTACTAGGAAGAGGATGCTGTGCCGGCGCCGGTGGGTTAGTAAGACCCAGTGGTGGGATTCAAATGAATTAGCAACCGGTTCTATGACGTCACAGCTGGAGCCAAAAAAAAACCCAAAGCCAGCCGAGGAAAGCGAGTGGGCGGGGCCCGGCCATTTAACAACCGGTTCTATAGAACCTGGGCGAACCCCCTGAATTTCACTACTGGTAAGACCTCCAGGCAGCCATGTGGCTTTTTGGGGCAGGGGGAAGGCATGGAGAGGGCAGCACTGGGCAGAAGGAGGGGAGAGTCAGGCCTAGGCAGGGGTAAGATGAAGGCCTCCTCCGCTGAATCCTATGCCCCACTTTGGGCTGGGCAGCCTGACATGGGGCTTCTCAAGTTTGCCAGCACAGACTTGAGTAGACCAATTGCGGAGTCCCTTTTCCCTGAGGAGACTCTGACAGTTGCCACGGTGCCCACAGGATGCATCTGCAGCCATTCTTGCACCACTGCTTCTCTAGGCACCTGGCAGCTTAGGATAGGGTTGTGAATGAGTTATAAAGTAGGAGCACCATTTTTAAGGTTACTGGGAAATAAGCCCCACTACATTTAATGGGGCAGTAAATAGGTAAATAGGACGTGGTGGCACTGTGGGTTAAACCACTGCTGCTGAGCTTGGGAGTTCAGACCACGTGACAGAGTGAGCTCCCATTGCTTGTCCCAAGTCCTGCCAACCTAGCAGTTTGAAAGCACCTAAAAATGCGAGTAGATAAATAGGGACCACTTTGGTGGGAAGGTAACGGCGTTCCGCGTGCTACAGTGTATAATCATGCTGGCCATATGACCACGGAAGCTTGTCCTTGGACAAATGCCGGCTCTTCGGCTTAGAAACGGAGATGAGCACCACCCCTACAGTCGCTCACGACCAGACCATTCGGTCGTGGGGAATCCTTCCCTTCTTAAATAGGTTTAGTTTTGTGTACGTAATGGTACTCCCCATTTCTTCTAATGTAGATAAATGAGTTGTGATAATTGTGTCATCAGCCGTTACTGTTGTTCTCTGATGTCCAAGGATGCTCATGTAGTTCTACACTCAGCCACAGGGCCAAGATTTTGCACTCTGAACAACATAGTGAATCCTAATTATTGTTTGTCTGAGGGCGCAATCCTACAGTGCACATTAGGCCGACGGAACATGCTTGCGTTGGTCCAACATCACTAGTGCTGCTGAGGCAGGGCTGCTGATTGGCACCCTGACATTGGCACTAGTGATGTTGTGCCAAAGCTAGCTGCAGCAAGATCGGTTCTGGGTGTGGGGCGGATGGGCAGGAGGGAGGAACTGGGTGGGGGGTGGGTGGGCCAGTAGGTGTGCCAACCAGGGGAGGGGGGCGGAGATGGGATGCGGCTTCCTCAGCACCTGAACTCTCTTTTTTGCCTGCTTTTCCATGGATTTGGATGCCCGAAAACAAGACTTTCAGCTGAAGCTCTCACTGGCTGTCTTCACTGGGACTTACTCCCTTGCCATTGAGTCTAGGATTGTTGTTTTAGCAGGAATAAAAGGAGAATCTCAGCCCAATCCGCTGCCCAGTCCTAAAGTCCCATAAATCCCACTGGCGTGGGTGGGGGGTGTAATTTTGTCCTTCATCTCAGGCAGGAAAAATGTCTTGGGCTGACCCTTGCACTCAGTTATTAGCCAAACATTTGCAGTAAAAGTGGAGCACAGTTGTGCAGCAACATGAACACGCTTTCTTGTATCTCTGCAAAGTTGTATGTCTCCTCATGTCACATACAGGAATATGTCATACACATGCATATGCACACTTTTTGTGTCTTTGCTTGACATACCGTTTATCATCCTCCACTTGAACACCGACTGAGTGATATTCCCGTAAGCCTCTGCTCTCAGTATCTGAATCAGTTGCTGTTTCCACCTGGTCAACACAGAAGATAAATTTGGGATTATTTCTACTTCCCTGATTGAAACTAACAGAATACTAAAAGAGAAACTAACAGAATTTCTTCATTCATAACAAATCAGTGCAACTGATTCTGGGGCATGAGATGTTCTTGGCATTGCAATTCCACAGGAACTAAAATGAAATAAAATAATTTTAAACCATTCAGGGACTGGTACAAATATGGTGACATTTTATTTTCTAAAACGGAGACTAATTGCTTGTGTTCTACTTCGTAGCCCTTTTTCATATATTTGGAAAGTGTAGGCTGAGCGTGTGGAGGGGAAGGGAGATTGTACCTCTTGTCCTTGTTCTTATCTGCCACATAGTCAAAAGCTGTCTGAGCATGAAGTTTACATTATGCGCAACTTGCGTGCAAATAATGGTCTCCATGCAGTCATACCGCTACAAAAAGCAATATTTGTATACATGGAGAGCCTAATCCTAGAGCCTAAGGCTCTAATTTAGGAGAGCCTAATCCTAAATGCTCTATTGCCTGCAGTATGCTCGTACCTCTGGCTCCAGCATACTTAACAGCACCCAGAGAGTAACTACTGTCCATGCTGGGGCTGCGCCAATCAGCACTGAGCCTCATCACGGGCAGTTAAAGCCGACTGGCACTCCAGCCGTGCCGGCTAGCAGTAAGGTCTGCTGTGGGGTGGGGGAGGCAGGCAGTGGGTGGAATGAGGCAGAGGGAGGGTGGATGAAGGGGAGGATTGGGTCCATGAGGGGGGTGGGGACAGTGGCAGCCTCTGCCACTAAATCCTACCCCCACTGCATGAGCCGGGCAGCTTGACTCGGGACTCCTAGACTCTGCACTTGCTGAAATGCGGGTATAGAGCTGAGAAGACCCATTGGCACCGCAACAGCATTACTTGGGGTAAGAGAGGAAATGCTCCCATATCCAAGAAGACCCCAGTGGTGGCCTCGGTGGCTTCTGGATGCAGTGGTCACCATTTTGGCGCTGCTGCTCCTACAGGAGCCACCAACCTTAGGATCAGGCTGGGAGAGTACCGATATGCACATAACTTGCCTGTGTTACAAAGTACATGAAAGTTTGGAGATCAGAAATAGCAGCCATAATTTGCACCAAACATCATCACTGCACAGACGACTAGTCTTTTAGTAGCTGATCAAGGCTGTTTTACATTAAATTTTAAAAGTTCTGAATACCATTAAATTCCTGGGGCCTGAAAACCAATGCAAGGGACTTATACCGTTCCAAGTTATCACTCTGCGCAGCTTGCCAATGCTGACATTGACTACATACCCCGATGACTGCTTCCACTTTTTAATACCTTTCATTTGCTTGCCATGCCTAGAAGCAGAAACCAATGCCAAATGAGGATTTCCTATGCAGTTTGGCAAAGTAAATATTTCGTTGCCAAGTGTACAAAAATAAATCTGGGCAATGAAAAGAGGGAAAAAACCTCCAAGTTTCCAAGTGGAAAAAATGTTACCCATGTGATCAAACACCTTTAAGAAATGGGAAATGGACACAAATAGATACTTCCCATGGATAAATTCCCCTAAATGATCATCGTCATCGCCCAGGTAGGGGGTTGGAGTTTGCATGTGGCCCTTAGGCCTCATCCAAACAAGCACCCCCAGCCTGCGCATCCCTGATTCGGACTGTACAGTGTGCTCGGACCTGCGCCCGCTATATCTGAGTAGCCCAAAGGGGTGGCTGGTGCCTACCCCAGGGCAAGGGGATGAACGTGCCCTTCCCCGTGGAGGGTCCAGCCTGCTCCCACCCTGTGCTGGATATATTTGCAGGCCCATCGGCCTGCCTGTTCCAGCGCAGGTTAGGATTGAGCTCTCAATGTCTATTTTTCCCGACTTGACATTGAGATTATATTGTGGAAAAGAGCTGATGGCAGGACTCCCACTGGCTTGAATTCCGTACGCGTGGTTGCCTAGTTCTCCAAAAATCTGGATTCTGCAACTGCTCTGTGTGGAGAGCCTACTGGAGTTGGAAGCCGATTTCCACCTGCAGAGCCAAACAGTTTAAATGAAGAGTAAAAAGAGTCACAGCGGCTCCCCGCCTGCCGTTAAGCTGCTACTGCTCGTTTGCAAACCATGTTAAATTGGAGCGTAATGTTAAATTTTTAGTAATTAACAATCCTGCCCAGAGTGGAAACGCTCACAGGTGCACTCTGGTGTCACTGCACAGTCATCTAATGAGAAAGTTGGGGATGCAGTTAATCAAATAAATACATAAATAAAAGCGTTCTCTCAAGGGTTTTGAATTCAGGCTTCAGCAGCATAATCACCCTTCCGGGATTACAAAGCACATAGTTCCTGCATTGTAAAAATGGAAAGTCAAGACGACTTTTCTTCCTTGCAACTGTGGCAAGAGGTATGGAAAAATATATTTCCTTTTCTAAATGGTGCAACCAGAAAATTGTTGAAGCTGACTACAGAAAATCCTGGATAAATAATTTGACTTTGTACTGATGTTGTACTTCCAGTCTTGTGAGTCATGTATTTATTCTCAGTGGGATCTGCCAAAGGGATGGCTGCAGGAAGTCTTTGTCCTACCGAAAATATATAGTGCATCTGCTTTTAGAGCCCATACCTTTGACAAATAATGTTTGTCATTTGCAATACTTGAAAGCAAGCAGTGGGGACTGAACATCAGATGCCTTGTTGCTATAGAGATTCAACTGTGTCTGTGTAAATTGCTGAACAAATGTATTAAGGGATTTTGTAAGTCCACAAACCAAAACAGGTAATAGGAAGGCAGGTACCGTCTTTCTAAAGGGTATTATTTTAAGCTACAGGAAGAATCAAGGGCTCGGGGGGGAGGCAAGTACCTCCCCAGACAAGAAGCCTGCTCCCACACCTGCCCCACATCATTGTTGAATCATAAATTGACAATTAAAATATGTCTGTAATGAGTCCAAAAATGTTTGTTGAAAGACAGCATCACAACTAGTGTTCCTGGCATCAGTAGCTCCCTCCAGGACCCAAAGCTCCCTCCAAAAGCAGCTCGAGAGGTCCACTGGCCCAAGGAGTCCAAGCAGAATGTGGGGATCATGCCCAATATCAACAACCTAGCCAGCTACCTCTCAACAATCATGTTTGAACAGGGAAAACTGACCAGGACTGTACCCAAGTAGGAAGTGCATCTGAGAGATTTCAATATTATCCATGAAACTTCCCTTACACACACACACACACACACACACACACACACACACACACAGAGAGAGAGAGAGAGAGAGAGAGAGAGAGAGAGAGAGAGAGAGAGA
>JAJKFI010025392.1:0-10470 GCA_029204185.1 Lerista edwardsae | reverse complement strand
TGTGTGTGTGTGTGTGTGTGTGTGTGTGTGTGTGTGTGTGTGTGTGTATGAAATGCAGTGAAACAGTAATTGTAAATGTAACCAGTTAAAGTATGATCGAAGCTAAGCAGAATATGTTACAAAAGTAAAGAACGTTTTTTTTTGTTACAAAGTGCCTACAGAGTACTTCTTTCATTCTAGCAGCAAGAAGTGTGTGAGAGAGAAACGTGCTTGTTTTACAGGGGAATTCCGCAATGCTTTAATTGACTCTGTTTTCCCCTTTCTTCAAGCACACAGGATATATACCATATCCTTGTAAAAGGAACATATATCCCAATACCCTGTGCTGACTGAGCACCTCTGATGCTTGACTGGCACACGGCTAGCGCTGCTGATGGTCGCGGCATCACCCGAGCATTGGCGCTGCTGCATGCGCCAATCCAGCACCATAGTGCTGCTGCGGATGCGCTTTATGGCACGTTTGCGACAGTGTTTGGCCGGCGCAAGAGCGCAGCGCCAGCGCAAAGGGGTATAGGATTGCGCTCTGAGAGGATGAATAATAAAGAGTGGATATAAAAACACGAGGAATAAAAACAAGGCACCGATCAACTCACCAAAGCAGTGGAGAGGGAGTGATGATGGCAAAGGCTAGTGTCCGGGGCCAGACTTCCCTGCCATCACTCCCCCCCCGGCAGAGGCCAGCTGGCTTGGAGTCAGCCCAAGTTGTGGCATGCCCAGTGATGGCATTCCTACAGGGGGTGGGAAAAATGCAAAGTTTTGCAGGAGTCTCAGCTCCCTTCCCCTTTCCTTCAGAGCCATTTGTGTGTCACCCACCTCACATTATAGGGGTTGTCACTCCATTGACTCCAGCGCTCCCCACCATATTGAAAATATGGGGATGCTGGAAAGGAAGAGGGCTGTGTGGTTTTGCTTGTGTCAAGGTTGTAAATAGGATTTTTTTCTTTCTGATTCACTTTGCTATTGGAAAATGGCTGAGAAATAACCCAACTTACTGCTGCATTCCCAGGAAAGCAGCAGGCTCTGGCTTCACAATGATGCCACAATTAAGCCATGACATCAGTTCTGGTGGGTCCTGGACAGATTTTTATTCTAAAAAGTGGGCTCCAGTGAGAAACGTTTGAGAACCACTGTCCTAATCCATTTATCTTGCAAAGACATTGTCAAATGTATGTGAGCTTTCTCAGGGGGAAACACAAGATGATGCTTAGGTTTATAGCGCGCGCACGCGCGCACGCGCACACGCACGCACACGCACACACTCTACAGCCTATAATGATGTTGTTGTATCCCAGTATAAAATGTAGCCTGGCATCATTTTGAGAGGCACTGTTTATCTACTTTTGTTGACAAAGGATTTCAAAAATGTGTTACTTCTGTGGCAGATTGCATTTTGTTGCTGGTTGTCAGAGTTACATTTCTGGTTGCCATTGGTGACCATTTTTGTAGACCCTGTTCTCAAATAAAAAAAGACAGGTAAAAATGACAAAAGATGGTAATGAATGTAAATAAGGTGGAATAAGTGTTTGAACTCTGGAATGCATACTGAGGAAATGCCAGTCTGTAAATCAGAAATTCTTCCATTTCCTATTATGGTAGGGACGGGTGACTCGTTCAGGTAACAGAAATAAACCCTGAGCCAAGCATGCCTCAGATTTGCATAGAAAGAATTTGCATATGCTGTACACAATTTGTTTCACGTTTTAACTTGATAGACAAGATAGCAAGTAATTATCATTCAAAGTGAAAAATTTGAGTGAGAAGCCAACAAATTTTGATATCTGGTCTAAGAAATAATGGAATCTGAACTATGAATTTGGGATTTATTTTCCCTTTCTCTCTGCTTCAGGTATTGTGGCATTTCAGCCCACCATTTTTACATTGCTGATTGAAAAAGAAAAACAGAAAAAAACAAAGGAAGTTTGTACTTTCAATATTCTTCAATCTCATGGAAAACATTCAATTTATTTCCTTAAAACACTTGGTAATGGTACTTTCTGTTTAGTGAAGTACAGGTGAATTCTCCTTATTTGAAGCTAAATCCCCTCTTGCTAGGGGATGCAGTGAGATTCATCATTCTAACTCAGTGAGGGGAGAAATTCCACTGTCTTCAATATCATTTTTACCAATTTCAAGGTTTGTAAACACTGACTGCATCATGCTACTGACTAGCAGGAATCATAAGACTTGGACTTAAGTCACGAAAATGCTGGTTTCGTGTTGGACTCAAGTCACGGACATCAATGACTCAGGTGCAACTTGAGACTCATGGCCAGTGACTGTGAAAAGTCATGACTTGAATTTGACAAGTCCTGACTCACGATAGTGTGCGTGTACTTGCTTGCTTCCTCACTTTTTTTCTCCTGTTGCTTCCGTATCACCTTGAAATACTTCATGGGCAATCCAGAAGCTGTCTTTTTGAGTGACTGCTGCAGCAGACGAGGTGGGTGGAGGGTAGGTGGCTCTAGGAGGTGGGTTGGGGGGACTTGAGTGAAGGGTTAAGTGTTCTTTTTTTTACTCAAGGACGTGACCCATTTCTTGAAATGATTCAAGTCAAAATGACTCAACATCTGTCTGCAAGTCAAGTTGCAACAATGCGCTCTATGACTCATGACTCAACTTGAGTTATGAGGTTGCTGACTCAACTCACGAAATGTGACTCTGGTACATCCCTGCTGACTAGAGGGCAAGACTGGTCTTCTAACTGGATCCAACGGTACCCAAGGGTGGTACCAGATGGTCAGATTGGACCATCAATCACCCTGCTATCACTGATTGCAGTGGGGGGATAAGGTGGGGCGATAAGGTGTGAGAAAGAAAGAGGAGTCACACTAGTTCTCGAGTCTTGTCTTCTCCCCAGCTTCCTCTCTGAATTTTGAAATGCCAAATCAGGAACAAGGAGGAAAAGGGGGAAGTACAAGTAAATCTGATATGAGGGGGGCAGTAAGGCTGATGAGGATACAAAGGGGGATATGGATGAGGCAGCAGGGTGGAAATGTGGAAGGGCAAGGAGAGATGGGAGAAATGGAGAGCAGGAGAGGTGCAGAAGGAGGGCTGGGGGAGAAATGTGGAGAAGTGAAGGTAAGGATTATGGACAAGGCAACAGCAAGTAAGCTGAGCCACCCAGTGTATATGTGATCAGCAACTATATACATGTTGGTCTCTATCAGTAGAGGGAGTCAGTCCCTCATTTAAAGGCTTGTGGGTTGCTCTCCCCTACTTTGGCTGGAGTTCTCTTGACCTGCTTTTTCCCGTGTCTGGTTGTTTTCTGCCTATGTGTAGCAACGGCTCCAGCTCTTTCTATGCCCTAGTCAAGTGCTCAACAAAAAGTCAGCTTTGCTGGGTGTGGCTTAATGCTCCAATCCCCCAGCTGTGTCAACATGGATGCGTTGGGGAGTGGAAGAGATGCAAAGGTCCAGGTCCAGGGGGATGGACTAAAATGTGCAGGGAGCATAAAGTGTGCCACAGGGTGAAGCATGTGGGTGTGGGCTAGGCCTGCTAGAGATACCCGAGCACAGAACTCGAGCACAGAACTCTCCTTACACAAAAAGAACCTTCAGGTGATGAAGCTGCACTCTGCGTGACAACAGCCTGCGAGTAATAGTGAACAAAAGCAACACCCAAGAGATGCATCCTAAACAGTACTGATCAGGAAGTATACCCATCAAACTACTACTCTAGCACAGTGTTTCTCAAACTGTGGGTCGGGACCCACTTGGTGGGTCAGGACCTGATGTCAGGTGGGCCGCGGAAAACTGGGAGCAGTCATCTTGGAAGTTGCAGACCTTATTCTTGCTATATTCCTTTTAAGAGTGTTAGCAGTTTGTATTTTCAAGTGAGGGTTTTTTAAAATTTCGTTTTTAGTTCAGTGCTTTTACATCATATTTTATCCTAATCTTGCTTTCTGTCAGGGATATTTCATGGTGTACAATTGCTGCAGTCCAAGAATGCCAATTTGCATTTCAGGAGTGTCATTTGATTATATCACCATGACAGCACTTCCTGCTTGATGATATCACTTCCTGCTACATCCCTTCCAGATTCATGACATCACTTCCGGTGGGTCTCGGCACAAGTGCCATTCTAAAAAGTGGGTCCCAGTCTAAAAAGTTTGAATACCACTGCTCTAGTAGATAAACCACAAAGTTATATGCCTGCTATTTAATAAGTAAGGTTGGGCTTAATTGATATTGCTATTATGCAATCATAGTATAAAAATGAATAAAGCACTATCAAATATCCTAGAGGAAAATAGGAAAAAAAGGGAAAGGTGTCACACAGGTATGCTCTTACTTTCCTCAGACAGATCGTTTTCTTCGGCTTCTCTCTCCATCTCTTTGCACCAGCCTTCCATCCTCTTCGTCTCAGTATGTAGCAACTTCATGAACCAAGACCCATCCCGTCGACACGGAGACATCCGTCCTGTTTCAACTGTCTCAATGGCTGGTTCTAACCAAGGTTCAGGTGGCGGGAGATTGGAGGTGTCTACTTGGGTCCTATAATCTTCTCTGTAACTAAACAACCCCTGTGTCCGTACAGTTCTTACGGCACCGTATTGAGTAGGGGTGCTAGGTTCGGAATGCCGCTGGAAAGAGCCACCAAACTGAAGTCCTTTATCCTCCATGGTTATATGACCTGGGAAGCCTTCAAGCTCAAGGTCGGCCTGAACCGCTGCTGTTACACTGTTTGAGCGCTTAAACCGTCCGTGTCTGGAGAGGAAAAGAAAGAATGGCCACAACAATCCAGTAATGCACACATTAATATATAAGCAAAAATATTTCTTCCTGAACATAATTGTGCATCGTCCCAACCTGGCTGCCATTCAGGATTTTGCAAACGCACTGCCCATTAGCAGGATTAATCAAGAACTGACAATGGTTATTTGAGTGAAGAAGTGCAGTCTCCAAAGGATACATTGTTACTAGTGATCGGAACAAAGATATGAATGAAAATCATTCAAACCACCTTTGGAAGCAAGTATTGATTGCCGAGTTAAAAAACACACACACACAAAGCACATAATTGACACACGAATTACAAATCCTGCCGTGACTCATATTATTATTGAACTGAATGAAGGCAAACACAAATTCCTCTAAGCCCTACTGAGGTGAATTGCACTTACTTCCATGTACATGTGCATAGAATTAAATAGCAGCCTGAGAGCCCAATCCTAAAGGGCTGTAGCACTGGTACTGGAGCCTAATGCCAGTGCTAGGTGTTGTAAACATGCCATAAGGCATATCTATGGCACTGCACCAGGAGGGACCGTAGTTGCTTGGCCTCAGTACTAGGAAGAGGATGCTGTGCCGGCGCCGGTGGGTTAGTAAGACCCAGTGGTGGGATTCAAATGAATTAGCAACCGGTTCTATGACGTCACAGCTGGAGCCAAAAAAAACCCAAAGCCAGCCGAGGAAAGCGAGTGGGCGGGGCCCGGCCATTTAACAACCGGTTCTATAGAACCTGGGCGAACCCCCTGAATTTCACTACTGGTAAGACCTCCAGGCAGCCATGTGGCTTTTTGGGGCAGGGGGAAGGCATGGAGAGGGCAGCACTGGGCAGAAGGAGGGGAGAGTCAGGCCTAGGCAGGGGTAAGATGAAGGCCTCCTCCGCTGAATCCTATGCCCCACTTTGGGCTGGGCAGCCTGACATGGGGCTTCTCAAGTTTGCCAGCACAGACTTGAGTAGACCAATTGCGGAGTCCCTTTTCCCTGAGGAGACTCTGACAGTTGCCACGGTGCCCACAGGATGCATCTGCAGCCATTCTTGCACCACTGCTTCTCTAGGCACCTGGCAGCTTAGGATAGGGTTGTGAATGAGTTATAAAGTAGGAGCACCATTTTTAAGGTTACTGGGAAATAAGCCCCACTACATTTAATGGGGCAGTAAATAGGTAAATAGGACGTGGTGGCACTGTGGGTTAAACCACTGCTGCTGAGCTTGGGAGTTCAGACCACGTGACAGAGTGAGCTCCCATTGCTTGTCCCAAGTCCTGCCAACCTAGCAGTTTGAAAGCACCTAAAAATGCGAGTAGATAAATAGGGACCACTTTGGTGGGAAGGTAACGGCGTTCCGCGTGCTACAGTGTATAATCATGCTGGCCATATGACCACGGAAGCTTGTCCTTGGACAAATGCCGGCTCTTCGGCTTAGAAACGGAGATGAGCACCACCCCTACAGTCGCTCACGACCAGACCATTCGGTCGTGGGGAATCCTTCCCTTCTTAAATAGGTTTAGTTTTGTGTACGTAATGGTACTCCCCATTTCTTCTAATGTAGATAAATGAGTTGTGATAATTGTGTCATCAGCCGTTACTGTTGTTCTCTGATGTCCAAGGATGCTCATGTAGTTCTACACTCAGCCACAGGGCCAAGATTTTGCACTCTGAACAACATAGTGAATCCTAATTATTGTTTGTCTGAGGGCGCAATCCTACAGTGCACATTAGGCCGACGGAACATGCTTGCGTTGGTCCAACATCACTAGTGCTGCTGAGGCAGGGCTGCTGATTGGCACCCTGACATTGGCACTAGTGATGTTGTGCCAAAGCTAGCTGCAGCAAGATCGGTTCTGGGTGTGGGGCGGATGGGCAGGAGGGAGGAACTGGGTGGGGGGTGGGTGGGCCAGTAGGTGTGCCAACCAGGGGAGGGGGGCGGAGATGGGATGCGGCTTCCTCAGCACCTGAACTCTCTTTTTTGCCTGCTTTTCCATGGATTTGGATGCCCGAAAACAAGACTTTCAGCTGAAGCTCTCACTGGCTGTCTTCACTGGGACTTACTCCCTTGCCATTGAGTCTAGGATTGTTGTTTTAGCAGGAATAAAAGGAGAATCTCAGCCCAATCCGCTGCCCAGTCCTAAAGTCCCATAAATCCCACTGGCGTGGGTGGGGGGTGTAATTTTGTCCTTCATCTCAGGCAGGAAAAATGTCTTGGGCTGACCCTTGCACTCAGTTATTAGCCAAACATTTGCAGTAAAAGTGGAGCACAGTTGTGCAGCAACATGAACACGCTTTCTTGTATCTCTGCAAAGTTGTATGTCTCCTCATGTCACATACAGGAATATGTCATACACATGCATATGCACACTTTTTGTGTCTTTGCTTGACATACCGTTTATCATCCTCCACTTGAACACCGACTGAGTGATATTCCCGTAAGCCTCTGCTCTCAGTATCTGAATCAGTTGCTGTTTCCACCTGGTCAACACAGAAGATAAATTTGGGATTATTTCTACTTCCCTGATTGAAACTAACAGAATACTAAAAGAGAAACTAACAGAATTTCTTCATTCATAACAAATCAGTGCAACTGATTCTGGGGCATGAGATGTTCTTGGCATTGCAATTCCACAGGAACTAAAATGAAATAAAATAATTTTAAACCATTCAGGGACTGGTACAAATATGGTGACATTTTATTTTCTAAAACGGAGACTAATTGCTTGTGTTCTACTTCGTAGCCCTTTTTCATATATTTGGAAAGTGTAGGCTGAGCGTGTGGAGGGGAAGGGAGATTGTACCTCTTGTCCTTGTTCTTATCTGCCACATAGTCAAAAGCTGTCTGAGCATGAAGTTTACATTATGCGCAACTTGCGTGCAAATAATGGTCTCCATGCAGTCATACCGCTACAAAAAGCAATATTTGTATACATGGAGAGCCTAATCCTAGAGCCTAAGGCTCTAATTTAGGAGAGCCTAATCCTAAATGCTCTATTGCCTGCAGTATGCTCGTACCTCTGGCTCCAGCATACTTAACAGCACCCAGAGAGTAACTACTGTCCATGCTGGGGCTGCGCCAATCAGCACTGAGCCTCATCACGGGCAGTTAAAGCCGACTGGCACTCCAGCCGTGCCGGCTAGCAGTAAGGTCTGCTGTGGGGTGGGGGAGGCAGGCAGTGGGTGGAATGAGGCAGAGGGAGGGTGGATGAAGGGGAGGATTGGGTCCATGAGGGGGGTGGGGACAGTGGCAGCCTCTGCCACTAAATCCTACCCCCACTGCATGAGCCGGGCAGCTTGACTCGGGACTCCTAGACTCTGCACTTGCTGAAATGCGGGTATAGAGCTGAGAAGACCCATTGGCACCGCAACAGCATTACTTGGGGTAAGAGAGGAAATGCTCCCATATCCAAGAAGACCCCAGTGGTGGCCTCGGTGGCTTCTGGATGCAGTGGTCACCATTTTGGCGCTGCTGCTCCTACAGGAGCCACCAACCTTAGGATCAGGCTGGGAGAGTACCGATATGCACATAACTTGCCTGTGTTACAAAGTACATGAAAGTTTGGAGATCAGAAATAGCAGCCATAATTTGCACCAAACATCATCACTGCACAGACGACTAGTCTTTTAGTAGCTGATCAAGGCTGTTTTACATTAAATTTTAAAAGTTCTGAATACCATTAAATTCCTGGGGCCTGAAAACCAATGCAAGGGACTTATACCGTTCCAAGTTATCACTCTGCGCAGCTTGCCAATGCTGACATTGACTACATACCCCGATGACTGCTTCCACTTTTTAATACCTTTCATTTGCTTGCCATGCCTAGAAGCAGAAACCAATGCCAAATGAGGATTTCCTATGCAGTTTGGCAAAGTAAATATTTCGTTGCCAAGTGTACAAAAATAAATCTGGGCAATGAAAAGAGGGAAAAAACCTCCAAGTTTCCAAGTGGAAAAAATGTTACCCATGTGATCAAACACCTTTAAGAAATGGGAAATGGACACAAATAGATACTTCCCATGGATAAATTCCCCTAAATGATCATCGTCATCGCCCAGGTAGGGGGTTGGAGTTTGCATGTGGCCCTTAGGCCTCATCCAAACAAGCACCCCCAGCCTGCGCATCCCTGATTCGGACTGTACAGTGTGCTCGGACCTGCGCCCGCTATATCTGAGTAGCCCAAAGGGGTGGCTGGTGCCTACCCCAGGGCAAGGGGATGAACGTGCCCTTCCCCGTGGAGGGTCCAGCCTGCTCCCACCCTGTGCTGGATATATTTGCAGGCCCATCGGCCTGCCTGTTCCAGCGCAGGTTAGGATTGAGCTCTCAATGTCTATTTTTCCCGACTTGACATTGAGATTATATTGTGGAAAAGAGCTGATGGCAGGACTCCCACTGGCTTGAATTCCGTACGCGTGGTTGCCTAGTTCTCCAAAAATCTGGATTCTGCAACTGCTCTGTGTGGAGAGCCTACTGGAGTTGGAAGCCGATTTCCACCTGCAGAGCCAAACAGTTTAAATGAAGAGTAAAAAGAGTCACAGCGGCTCCCCGCCTGCCGTTAAGCTGCTACTGCTCGTTTGCAAACCATGTTAAATTGGAGCGTAATGTTAAATTTTTAGTAATTAACAATCCTGCCCAGAGTGGAAACGCTCACAGGTGCACTCTGGTGTCACTGCACAGTCATCTAATGAGAAAGTTGGGGATGCAGTTAATCAAATAAATACATAAATAAAAGCGTTCTCTCAAGGGTTTTGAATTCAGGCTTCAGCAGCATAATCACCCTTCCGGGATTACAAAGCACATAGTTCCTGCATTGTAAAAATGGAAAGTCAAGACGACTTTTCTTCCTTGCAACTGTGGCAAGAGGTATGGAAAAATATATTTCCTTTTCTAAATGGTGCAACCAGAAAATTGTTGAAGCTGACTACAGAAAATCCTGGATAAATAATTTGACTTTGTACTGATGTTGTACTTCCAGTCTTGTGAGTCATGTATTTATTCTCAGTGGGATCTGCCAAAGGGATGGCTGCAGGAAGTCTTTGTCCTACCGAAAATATATAGTGCATCTGCTTTTAGAGCCCATACCTTTGACAAATAATGTTTGTCATTTGCAATACTTGAAAGCAAGCAGTGGGGACTGAACATCAGATGCCTTGTTGCTATAGAGATTCAACTGTGTCTGTGTAAATTGCTGAACAAATGTATTAAGGGATTTTGTAAGTCCACAAACCAAAACAGGTAATAGGAAGGCAGGTACCGTCTTTCTAAAGGGTATTATTTTAAGCTACAGGAAGAATCAAGGGCTCGGGGGGAGGCAAGTACCTCCCCAGACAAGAAGCCTGCTCCCACACCTGCCCCACATCATTGTTGAATCATAAATTGACAATTAAAATATGTCTGTAATGAGTCCAAAAATGTTTGTTGAAAGACAGCATCACAACTAGTGTTCCTGGCATCAGTAGCTCCCTCCAGGACCCAAAGCTCCCTCCAAAAGCAGCTCGAGAGGTCCACTGGCCCAAGGAGTCCAAGCAGAATGTGGGGATCATGCCCAATATCAACAACCTAGCCAGCTACCTCTCAACAATCATGTTTGAACAGGGAAAACTGACCAGGACTGTACCCAAGTAGGAAGTGCATCTGAGAGATTTCAATATTATCCATGAAACTTCCCTTACACACACACACACACACACACACACACACACACACACACAGAGAGAGAGAGAGAGAGAGAGAGAGAGAGAGAGAGAGAGAGAGAGA
>JAJKFI010025387.1:0-14521 GCA_029204185.1 Lerista edwardsae | reverse complement strand
CTATCTATCTATCTATCTATCTATCTATCTATCTATCTATCTATCTAATAATGTGCAGTGTACCACATGCATAACTTTGTTCCAAAAACCATAGTGATAGAGATGCTTTATCGTGAAACATTCTTAAATTTGATCTTAGCAATAAAGTGACCTGATGCGGCTTGTGTCAGTGGGAGATGGTGGTGGAGCAAGGGGGGCAATGGATTCAGGATGCCTTTAACCCCAAGTCTGCCACTGCCTCCATCCAGCCTACTGCATGCAGGCTGCCTTGGTCCATGCCCCACTCACTGAGTCACAATCCTAACCTGGAGTTAGGCTGGCAGTCAGGCCAGCAAAGTTTGACTGGCACAAGGTCCACCATAAAGTGCGTTTGGACCACTCTCGGAGTCAAGGAGGATGGCGCACGTCTGTGTGCTGGCCTCTCTGATTCCAAACATGCTTTAGAGCCAATCTGGGCTTGTGGAGTCTGTTGCTGTGTGGCACAGGGACTCTGCGAGCCCAGATGGGCAGCTCTGCTATTCCCCACCTGGCATGCAGCAAACCAGGTAGCTTTACCTCCCAAGCCAAGCTCCATGTGGGCTGCTTCCAGGTGCTGAGCAACTCAAATTTCAGGGGGTGACATTCTTTAAACAAGAAAGTTGGCGAGACCCCTGCCATATGAGGTGCCATCTTTCTCACAGTCTTCCACCAGAAATTGCTCAGATTGCTGTTCTGAGTCACGGAGCACTTCCCCACTTCCCAAGCCCTAAGATAGGCACAGGTCCCCACTACCATTTAATAAAGCACCCATGTGCAATAAAGCATTGCTGTATTCTTCAGGCATCATCCAATTTATCCATGTTTATGCTTTGGAAAAAAAACACCCATCTGTATAATAGCAGCTATTCCACAGGGAGCTGATTATGACTTTTCACTCTGTCCTTATTTAAGGTAATTACTCTTTTTTCTTTGGTGCTCTGATCAGAAGGCATACTACATCTTTTCCGATACTGCTGACAAATAAGCTTGCTTTACATTCTCCAGGCAAGAAGAGTGAGAGCGCGGTCCTAACCTGGCGTAGCGCCGGTGCCGCTCTTTTGCGTTGGACCAGTGGTGTTGCAAATGTGCCGTCAGGCGTGTCTGTGCCGTGGACGGGAGCAGGCAGCAGCGCTGACGCACAGGCGCTGCTACGCTCATCAGCTGTGCCTGTCGAGCACCAGTGTCGCTAGGCCAGCGCAGGACTGCACCGAGGGCAGTGATGTCATTCAGGGGGAACGGACCAGAACGGGCGTTCCAGATCCTAACGGGCTCCGTGGCTGGTTCCGGGTTCCCGACAAGTGCCAATCAAAAGTGAGTTCCTGTTCCTAAATCATCTGAATGACACCACTGACCGAGGGTGTGCAGAAGCATAACGGGGTGGTGCTGTGGGTGGCATCAGGGGCGGAGATGGAACACGGCCATTGGGATTCCCATCCCCGGGCTGGGTGGCCCTGATTCGGGCTACTCCTGGTCACAAGGACATGCCCCTGCAAATCTGCAGGTGCAGATCCAAATGGGTTTACCTGGGGCTTACCTCGGGGCAAGGGGAAAACATCCCCTTGCCCCGCGCTGAGTTGCTGCTGCCTCCTAACATGCTTAGGATGCAGCCCAGCTATGCCAGCCTGGCTATTCCAGTGCAGGTTAGGATTGGGCTGCCCGACAGGCAAGGGAAGGTACTGAAGTTGACTAGGAAGGTGAGAGCAGCTCAAAAGGTGGGCCTTATGATTACTAGCTGTTGGCCACGCTGATGTCTTCTTGTCAGGACGTGGTGACCTGGCCTCAGTTCCATCCAAGGCACTTGCAAGGCATCTTCCTTCCCCATCGAGAAGCCACTGGGAAGCTGGGAAGCCCATCTGGATCACCTGCAAAGCCCAGCCAGTTCTAAGAAGGGCTTTCTGAACGTTCTGAGATCACTTTGGCACAGGAGGTGAGCCTGGCTTTAGCAGACAGAATCAGAATCAGCACAAATGCCAGCCCTCGAGGTTGGAGAGTCCATGCGGGAGAAAATTTAACAAAGGGCAACTGGTCCAAGACAGAATTGAGAAGCATAAACTGGCTGGAACTCAGAGTGTAATCCTATATTATGCCGGCCTAGTAAGGCCGACATAGCAAGGCTGTACCCTAAAGCCCATTAGGAGGCAGCAGCAGCAACGTCCAGGACAAGGGCAGGTTTTCCCCTTGCACCCGCGTAAGCCCCGGTCGGCCCTAGGTGACTGGATCTGCGCTCAGATCTGCGCCTGCTGTCTTGCAGGTGCGGAGGAATGTGCACAGAAGCGGCCCGAATCAGGGCTGTCCTGGCCGGGGATGGGGCTTAGGATTTGGCACTACGGCCGTCCTGCGTCACAACTGTGTCACAACTTCTGTCTCTGCCCACTGCACCGCCCAGTTACACCCCTGGAACGCCTCTGGAACGCCCTTGCAAAGGCCCTGCGCCAACCGAGTGCCGCCGACGCTTGACCGGCGCATGGCCAGTGCCCGAGCACCAGCACTGTTGTTCGCACTGGTCCAGTGCTGGCCCAGCGTCACAGTGCCGATGCAGATGCACTTTACGGCATGTTTGCGACAATGTTTGGCCAGCGCAAGAGCTTAATTAGCACCAGCGCAAGGTGGGGGGTGGGTATAGGATTGCGCTGCCCAGGTGATAAGGTTGGCCCTCCTGTTGTTCCATGACCATGATCATGCATAACTCTGTTCTCATATGAACAGACAACATGGAGGCAAAAGCATAAATCCATCAGCAAAATGAGACTTGCTCCTGCGGCACTCTAGGAATACCTGGCATCAATACACCTGGAACGCCTGGTTGCTCAGTCAAAGCATGTTCTGGAGCGGAAGTTGCACCTGAAAGCATTTCAGGGAGTGTCAATTCTGCAATCCTAATGACAGAGCAAACCATCATGTCCTGAGGTTCATGGCATACCCTGATTGTACAAGCACAGAAGAGCCTTGTGCACTTGAGGAAGCTTGGCTCAGGGCCTGTTTATGCTTTCCCACCCATTGCACTGATTCCAAGATGCTGAGGAAGATCCAGGGGCCAGTGGCAGCCGATATCCTCAGAGCTTCAAAGAACGCCCCAGTTTCCAGAGCTCCTAGTATTGCTGGTGGAAGAGCTGTGGGCCTTAGTAGAGTGGAAGAATCTGTTATCGCAGGGTCTGATTCTCCATTCGCAAGCACACCTATTCCGGCTGACAGTGTGAGGTTGTTAAAAATCTGCTAAAACGCTTTGGCTACTCTGACAAAACATTGGGCACACTGTTTAACCTTGACGTGTCAATTCACACAAAAGGTGTACGGTTCCATGTGGAAAGCATTTCTGCAGTGATGCACAGGTCAGGGAATATGACTGAGCCTGTCTCATAGTCTGGTGCATTCTATACTTTTTACAAGCTAGTTTGGACAAGTGCGGGAGCACTGGCACTCTAACAGGGTAGGTGGGAGCAACCAGTAGCATCCTGGGGCGCAAGCAGAGGAGCATGCTTTCTTCCCACTTTCTTCTTCACTTAAAGTGCATCTGAGCATCCACCCCCATTCTCCAGAGGGAATCCTATCTGGGTGCTCACAGCATTCATGGGACCTCTATTTGAGCCCATGGCTGAGGTATCATTGCATGAACTGACTCTCAAGATGCTTTGCCTAGGGTCACTCATGGTCAGTATCTCCAGAAGACAAGTTTTGGAACTAGAGGTCCTTTCTTTGAACATGGAACTGTGTGTGTTCCGTAAAGTACAATGTAGGACTGAAGTTGGGCCCAGCATCCATATCCAAAGTAGATTCTTTGTTCTATATCTTTTGCCCTAATCCAGGGCATCTGCAGGAAAAGAGCTGGCACCTGTTGGGGGCACAGAGCACCTGGCATTTCTTCTTGGACAGGGTGATGCAGGCTAGAAAGTCTGAGCTGTGCTCATTCCGTTCCCATGGCTGAGCTGTTGTTTCGAAATGGCATATAAGTCTCCCTAACCAGGGGTTGCAGATCATTCTCCGGCAGGGACAGCCACTTCTGCAGTTTTTGGGAGACATTCTTCTTCGGAAGAGATCTGCCAGGCAGCCATCTGGTCCTTGCATCACACTTTAACTAGGCATTATGGGTTAGTTGCGTTATCCTCAGCAAATGCAACTTTTGGGAGGTGGGGTCTGCAAAGGGTCCTGAAGGTAGGACTCTCACGTTGCAATTCAGGACTCACCCTGAATAAGTACTGCTTGGTTATATCCTGACTGGTTATATCCTGACCAGGAATGCTCTCCTTTCTCTACCAGGCAAACTGGGGATTTTTTGCTCTACATTTCTGTTCTGGGAAGAGAAAGGGGTACGTCCCACCCACCACTTGTGTTCAGGTTGGGTGACTTGTCGTTCAGAACAGTAGGCGACATGTGAGGTGGTAGGTAGGAGTGCCTGAAGATGAGCTCCCACTATGGACCTCTACTGTCTGTTTATGGCAAGGGTGATTGTTCCAGGTTGCCTTTGCCATGCCTTGGTGTTATTGGTCCATTTCTTTTGAAGCTTAGCCCTGTTACACTAGATATTACTATACGTGCAGAGAAATGCAGAGGGTGTTTCTGGCTTTTCCCTATTCAACTAAGTTCCAAGTATATGGGAGAGGCAATCCTGAAGGGTCAGCCCCTTGCTGGCACAGGTACAAGTTGACCAGTGGTGTCATTCAAATGATTTAGGAACAGGAACTCACTTTTGAGTTCAAATTCAAATGTTGGAAAACAAAAACAAAAAAAACCCGGAAGCAGCCATGGAGCCTGTTAGGATCCGGAATGCCCATTCTGGTCCGTTCCCCCTGAATGACATCACTGAAGTTGACCCATTGGGCTGTTAGGGGCTTACCCAGGGCAGGGAAGAGGACAAATGTTCCTTTCCCCATAGGAAGCCTCTGGAGCAGTGATGTCATTCAGGGGGAACGGACCAGAACGGGCGTTCCAGTTCCTAACAGGCTCCATGGCTGGTTCCAGGTTCCCGACAAGGGCCAATCAAAAGTGAGTTCCTGTTCCTAAATCATTTGAATGACACCACTGCTCTGGAGGCCAAAACTCCTCCGTGGGATGCAGCAGGCGCCACTTTGGCGTTGCTGCACGGGGAGTTAGGTAGGGTTGTGCTGTGAGTTCAACAGGATCTACTCCCAGGTGAGTGGGAAAGGATTTCAGCCTTATATTTGTATTTGGCTTGATCCAGGGGTTTACGGCAGCTAAGGAAAGTTGTGGACGAAGCAGTCAAGGCCACATTCCTTCCAGGGCTCCCGATCAAAATAAACAAATGAACAGAACTGGGGAACAGAGGATGATGGAACATTAAAGGATTGATCTAATCTTCTGAGAACGGGATGTGTAGGTGGGACTCGGGATTCAGTCCCCTGAGTGATCTGGCAGCAGTCAGGAATACGCCATCTAACATTGCTTTACAAATCTCACCAATTAAGCATCAGAATGTACATTAAACGCTGTCAGCGTCGTCAAGCACTCAAAGTGCGCAACAAGTAATGGGGAAATGTGTAATGGAGAGCATTACAGTCATCATTCAGCAGGTAGCTATCAGAAGCAGCGACTTTTCTGAAAGCGTTAAAGGGGCAGCTCAAGGGGTTGTATACAAAGACTAAGTTCCAGATGAGAAATCCTTCTTCCAGCTGGAGCACTAATTATATTCTACTGTTTAAACATGAGGGTTCCGCACTTCCTGTCCGTTGCCTTGGACATAATGCAACTTGCACTACACATATTCACAAACAGACACGAAAAGTACAAATAAAAAGATAACTGACAAAAATAAAAAGATAACTGTGTGGTACAAGATTTGGTGCATTGTTCCATCAGGGGGACCAAATCATTCCCATCGTTTTTATCACTCTGCTGGGGACCTGTAGGAATCTGATGGGAGTCAACCAGTACAATCAAAACTCCAAACTCTCTTTAGTGTGGGATTGGGAAAAAAAGACAAATGTAGCTGCATTAACACCATCACTTGATACGATCGATACAAATGGCTGAGTATTGCAGCCCCAAACATGTTTTGCTGCATTTCAAATATTGTTTTTTAAAGCACTGGTTGTTTCAACCTTATTGGATAAGTCTCAAATTGGCACCCACAGAATGAATGCCTTGTCAGGTTGGTAAAGGTTAAGCTGTAAATATTACAGAATGATTGTTTTGAAATAAGACAGATTTATAGGTCACATTCTCTTAACGTCAACTCAAAAAACGTATTCAGTTCTCAGCTTCTGATAGGAAAAGTCAAAAATGTGGTGTTACACTAGTACAATAGACACTTCTCTCAAAACCCAGCTTACAGTGCAAGCCTATGCATGTTTCCTCAGAAGTAAGAAGTATGAAAGAAAGTCTCAGGGCGCAATCCTAACCTTGAGTTAGGCCAACACAGTTAGGCCAAAACAGCAAAGTGTGGCTGGCTCAAGGGCCTCTGTAAAGTGTGCTTGGATAACTCTCAGAGGGTGCAATCCTAAACAGCGCCGGACTGGCGAGGCCGACGGGCCAGCGCCATATCCGATGCTGTTTAGGAGAGGCTGGAGCCTCCACATGGCAAGGGAGGCTCCAGCCTCTCCTATGTGCTCCTCGAATCTGCGCCTGCTAAAGACCACAAATTGAGCCCGCCCATGTCCCCCCCCACTCCCCAACCCCCCACCCACCCCCCCCCCCAAACCAGTGCTTCCTCGACACAGAGTCTTCCTCATGCCAACTGCCTTTGGTCGGCGCAAGGGAGGCTCTCCGTCAGCGCTCTGAAGCCGACGCTATGAGTAGCGTCAGCTTCAGAGCCTTAGCGCCAATGTGTGGGTGACGCTATTTTGCGTAGCATCCACTGCTGCTTCCACCATCATCTGATAGGCCAGTCAGATTCCAATTATGAGTTTTATGAGCAGGCAGAGGGGTGTTGGTAGCAGCAGCACTTGCAAATCCTCCATGTTGCCACCTGTCCACTACCTAGTTAGCTTTCTTGGCCATCTCTGGTTTTGAGCCTTAGTTGGAAAGCCAACTAAGGACCTCATGGAAGCACAAACAAAGTCTTGAGTCTGTCTTCTGACTCCATTGGGAGGGAGGTCACTGGCACAAGCATGTATTGTCTCAAGTATGCAGAGCATGACATTGAGGGGGCCCTTGCAGGGCTTTTACCCCAAATGCCTCCCCAAGCAGGATAGAACTGCAAGCAACTTACGGCTGCAATTCTGTGCACATTTACTTGGGTCCTGTTGAACATCTGAGTAAATAGGAATAGGAGCATCTACTAAGTCATCTTTAAGAGTGCTTACTTACCAGATTCTGTTGACATAACCAATAGAACTGCTGGAATTTCTGAGACATAAGAAGCTGAGCACTTCCCACTGCACTCCGGATTTTACCTAGAACTGAACAGGCAGGGTGATTACTGTCACTCTGGGTTTGAAGCAAAAACAATGCATGAATCCATTTACATAACAGAAATGTTAAGCTGGAAAATCCTATTATTCCAGTAGTTTGAGAGCTATTCAATTAGTTTTGTAAGTGTTACATTGTAAAACTGTTTTCAAGAAGAATGGAAACCCAGAGATCAGATCAGCCCTTGAGATCCTATGGTGCATTTGAAAACAAACAATATAAAGGGGCAATAGAAGAGGCTTAATCTAGAAAAGAAAATCATGGTTCCATTTTTAACAGAATCAAAGACTGGAGAGCACAATTGCAAGGTACGGACATTTCTAGGTATCATTTTGTTTTAGAGAAAAACAATTTTTGTTACCTGCGCTAGCAAAAGACACCCTTACTTAGCTGAGTAAGGGCCCAATCTTTTCCAACTTTCCAGTGCTAGATATTCTGCTCCAAGGCAGTGGTGTTCCTACAGGGGGGCAAACACTGAGGGCGCAATCCTAACATGGAGTTAGGCCAGCACAAGTGAGGACAGCAAAGTTTAACTGGCACAAGGGACACAGTAATGTTTGGACCACTCTCGGAGTCACAGAGGCCACCACACAGACATGCACCATCCTCCCTGACTCCATGGGTGGTCCAAACGTGCTTTATGGTGTGCAAGCCAAACTTTGCTGGCCTAGCTCCAGGTTAGGATTGCACCCTAAATGTGTTGCAGGAGTCTGAGATTCTGTGTCATACAGTCCCTCCCCCTCATCTGCAGAGCCATTCATGCTCCAAGGGAGTTCTAGGTGTGAGCATTTTACTTTCATTCCCTTGAGAAAGCCCTACGGAGTTAGGCTGAAACATTGGGGTACTATATGGATTTTGTGAATGTAAATTTTGGGATTTTGTAAAACTCCAAAATGAATTTCTCTTCAGGTAGCAATTCCGGCCACAGAAGCAGGTTAACGTCTATATCATTGCACTCTTTCTGAACTTAGGATTCACTCAACACACAAGTGGGCTGCTACGTGGGTGGTATCACCCAATCATACATGCTTAATCGCATTGCTGAAAAAGGTATAAGAGTGTTGTCAGAGTCAAATTGTCTTTCATACAAAACAAAAAATGCCGCCAGCTGATTATGTGTTAGCACCCTAATGAACAGAATTGGGGGTGGGGGGTGGGAATTAGCTGAAGAGGAAGGAAGTGGGGTGCGGAAATAGTCAATTTGCTGCAATTGCCGGCAAATGAGAATAGCACACAATTCTATTAAAAATAAGCCCTGCAAGCTGCATAGCTAAATAAATATCCCCAAGTAAGTAAGGAACACGATTAGAATCTGATTTATTTTTTTTAATGTCCAAACATTATTTATTTGGATCTGCAAGCCATCTCATTCCCAAAGCCTAGGGAGAGATTAGCGCTTTGAGCAAGCATTCCAGACATGGGTCTGGCATGGATGTATTTAAGGTTGTAGGAAGTCAGACTAATCACTACAGTCAATAGAAAGAGGTTATTTCTCCTTTTGTTGGAATAAAGCTGCATGATAAAATCGGAGGACATTTTTTTTAGTATGCTGCATACCTGCTGTTAGGGATTCCCACACCATGCCTAGAAACTGGCCCGGCTCATCACATCCTGCCCCACTGAGATGCTTCATGATCTAAGATTTTGCCTCCAAGAAGGAGCATTGCTATGCCTGGCATTGCTATATTCAAACGTTTTAGCACCGGGATCCACTTTTTAAAATGACATTCAGAGCGCAATCCTAAACTGGGGTTAGGCCGGCATAAACTAAGCCAGCGAAGTTTGGTCAGCACAAGGGCCACCGTAAAGCACGTTTGATCCACTCTCGGAGTCAGGGAGGATGGCGCACGTCTGTGTGCTGGCCTCTCTGACTCCGAGAGTGGTCCGAACATACTTTACAGTGTCCCTTGTGCCAGCCAAACTTTGCTGATCTAACTGTGCCAGCCTAACTCCAGGTTAGGATTGTGCCCTCAGTTGGGATCTACCTAGCTTTATAAGACTTTGAAAAAAGGTGATCTAGAAACAATATTTTTTTATTTATTTACAAGCAATATTTGTTTGTTTTACAGGCATGCCCTGGTATTCACTGATTCGGTATCCGCAGTTTCGGTTATTCATGGATCCAATGAATACTGGGACACCTATTGAAAAGAGAGGTCTCATGTCTCATAATGAGACAACGCTAATGAATATCCTTAGGATAGAATATCCTAAGGCTTGAGGGGCGTGAAGCAGCCTTCATCTGCCCCTACTACCTGTTACTGATGGAGTTTTTTTTTTTACCAGAAAAAAAAGACGCTCCAACATTTGTCTCCCTATATTTACATAAGCTTGCAAACTGCAGGAGCTTGGCTGTTTGCAGGGCATTTAGCAGCAGCCTTGCAAACTGTAGGAGCTCAGCTCTTTTCATAGCAGGAAGCAACAATCTGATTTCTGAATAGCCTCAAGGCTTGAGGCCCTTAGTTAACTGATCTTTCCATCACCCTGTTTACAATGGTGGCTCTGTGGGACCCACCAGAAATCGGGTACCAAGTGGGTCCCAATGCACAGTTTGAGAAACTGCTCCATCTACATTGCCCTCACAGTCAGCAGCTGCCTAGGCTTGAATCAGCAGTCAAGGTAGTGGGAAGGCATTGGCCACACTGTTCCCTTGCCCTCCAATAACGGCTCAGTTGCTGGCTGGAACAACAATATTAGTTCTTGGCCATTAAGCCCCAACCTCAGCAAGTCCTGAGCTTAACATTGGCTTTGCTGCAGCCAGGCTCCCAATGCTTTTGTCCTTTTGGAATGTTTGCCCGGAACTTTCCTTGTCCAAGTGGAGAACCTTGTCAGTCAGCACCTGTGCTAATGATGAGAGTGTCAATGACTTCCATGGGGTGGGACGAGGCTCCAATCACTGCACTAAGCTATTATTAGCTTGTGGATCTGACTGCACCGGTAACACTTACAGTACAAATAGAGGGCACTGAGCCATAGAAAGAATGCCGATTTAAAATGATTCCAACCTCGCAATCCATAAGATTGATTTTCTTTGCCGTTCAGCAACAAATTAAAATGAAAAGGGAGAGAATGGCATTGATGCTTGTCATTTGCGGCAGGCAGATTTCTCTAGGAAGGGCGCTGCTCTTGACAAGCCTTGCCTTGATTCCAATTCGTTGCTCAGTCCAAGCTTGATATTAGCCCATTATCGCTGAACCTAATTCGAAGCCGTCTCACGCAGCACGTATATGGCAAGGACTATGCCAATCTGAAGTGACATAGGATTGCCAGACACACAACCGGACTACACAATTAGCAGACTGCACAATTTGTGACCAACTGAGCTGAATGCAGCCACGTAAGGTGGCCTTTGAGGTGCGATGCCAGGTGGAGTCAGGCTGCAAAACAGGAGGCAGCGTACACAGTGCGGATGGGCCACCACACACCCTAAACACGTTACGGTCCTTTTCTTGTGCCAGATGAGTTAGTGCAATGATGTTTTCCACAACAGTCGAGGCAGATCATAAAAGCAGCCAAGGGTGATGGAAGCTGTCAAGTATCTCAACAAATAAACCAGTGAAATTATGGTATTCATTTGATATTGATTTATTGCACTGCTGGTGCTCTGGGGGGGGGGGCAGAGGAGCGTGCCTCTGCCCCTCTGCTGCCTGAGATGACTGCTTCAATTGGCCTTATGGATGGGCTGGTGCTGATCTTCAAGCTGCATTTTGAACTATCGCTTTGGTCATAATATGAGGGTGCAATCCTAAAATGAGTTAGGCCAGCAAAGTTTGGCCAGCACAAGGGACACTGTAAAGTATGTTTGGACCTCTCTTGGGGTCAGAGAGGCCAGCACACAGACATGAGCCATGCTCCCTGACTCCAAGACTGGTCCAAACATGCTTTATGGTGGCCCTTGTGCTGGCCAAACTTTGGGGGCTTAGCTTATGCCGGCCTAACTCCATTTTAGGATTGCGCTCTGAGTCAGGCTGGGACAGGCTTCCAGTCAGCATCAGTATAGTAGTCCCCTTTGCAAAGCACCAAGACATTACTGACTCATGGGAGTGACATCACATTGTGAGGTTTACTAGGCAGGGCACAATCCTAACCTGGAGTTAGGCTGGCACAGTTAGGCCAGCAAAGGTTGGCCAGCGCAAGGGACACTGTAAAGTATGTTTGGCCCACTCTCAGAGGCCAGCACACAGACGTGTACCATCCCCCCTGACTCCGGGAGTGGTCCAAATGTACTTTACATTGGCACTTGTGCCAGCCAAACATAGCTGGCCTAACTGTGCCAGCCTAATTTCAGGTTAGGACTATATCCTTAGTAGTACGGGGTTGTCTGCCATTGCTTTCACCAGTCATCTTTACGTTCCCCCCAGCAAGCTGGGTACTAATTTTACTGACCTTGGAAGGATGAAAAGCTGAGTCAACCTTGAGCCAGCTAACTGAGAACCCCACTTCCACTGGAATTGAACTCAGGTTGTAGGGAGAGCTTTTGACTGAAATACTGCAGCCTACCACTCTGCACCACATGAGTCTCCAGTCACCATAAAGGTAAAGGTTTCCCCACAACCGACTGAGTGGTCTAGTCGTGACCGACTGTAGGGGGCAGTGCTCATCTCTGTTTCTAAGCCAAAGAGCCAGTGTTTGTCCGAGGACAAGCTTAGCTTCCGTGGTCGTGTGGCCAGTATGACTATATGCCGTAGTGCACGGAACGCTGTTACCTTCCCACCGAAGTGGTCCCTATTTATCTATTCGCATTTAGGTGCTTTCGAACTGCTAGGTTGGCAGGAGCTGGGACAAGCAACGGGAGCTTACTCTGTCAGGTGGTCTCGAACTGCCAACCTTCCAGTCAACAAGCTTAGCTCAGCGGTTTAACCCACAACGCCACCACGTCACCATATTTAACTATAAATGGACCATGGAGCTTGCTGCATGGGAAACTCATTTGGTAGAAACAGAATGCAGGGGCCCATATTAAAAATGTTGTGTTTTGAATAATTTAAATTAACACGACAGTTTAGGACATTGATGTTCCTTAGATCTCAAAAACTGGGAAAAAACTGAGATGGAGGAGGGGAGGAAAAGGAATGGATGCAATCCCATATTCAAATCTTTCAAGGCCTTTTTTAAAATTTCCATTTGGCTGACCCTTTCTCAGTTCAACAATTGAGACATTATCTGGTTGACAAAATGCCTCCTAGAATTAATCTCACATGACATCTGCAAGCACAAAGTCTGCCCCATAAAGTAGAATGAGATACAGCGGTTTCATTTTTTCCCTGCTATGAAGCCAAATGGCAAAATCTTGCTATATGTTGGATGAGATTTTCCATTAAGTGTCCCTTTCTCAAAAGTACCCTTCGAAGACATTTGACTTTAAATTTGAATGACTCCCTGACAGATAATATGAATTTTAAAGAGAATGCATTAAAGCAGCGATTTTCAGCCCTTTTCGTGTCACAGCACACTGACAAGATGCTAATATATTTAGGGCACATCATCTGCTTTTTGATATTGGCAAGGCATACCACACTACTAGTGGGGGGGATCACATAGCCAATAGCCTTTCTAATAAATTACCATGCCCTAAACTCACGTGGCACAACTGCGGACCATTCATGGCACTCCAATGTGCCATGGCACACTGGTTGAAAATTGCTGCATTCTTTTGATAAAGGCCAGTATAATATATACGTTGCCTAATGTAAGGGAAGAATGGGCAAAATGGGTAAAGTGCCCCACAGTTAGTGACAGCACCCTTTGCCCTTGTTCTCAGCTTTACTCGTTTATGGGGAAAATGGGAAATGAACTGCCGCCTCCAAGCCAAAAAGCTTGGATCGATGGATGCTGCCTAGGGAAACCCCTCCTCAAGAATAGCAGACACCTCTGTACTCCCTGGGGATCTACTTAAAATGGCAGTCTGGTTCAGTGGCATTCCGTGCCCTCCTGAGTGAACAGAGAGCACAAACCAAAAAGTGAAAGATGTTTACGGGCAGCCCAATCCTATACTATGCCGGCCTAGTAAGGCCAACCTAGCAGGGCTATATCCCAAAGCCCATTGGGAGGCAGCAGCAGCAAAGTGCAGGACAAGGGGAGGTTTCCCCTTGCACCCGCATAAGCCCTGGTTGCCCCTATGAGCCTGCTTGGATCTGCACTGGCAAAATAGCAGGCGCAGAGGAACGTGGACAGGAGCGGCCCGAATCGGGGATGCCCTGGCTGGGGACAGAGTTTAGGATTTGGCACTACGGCCATCCTGCGTCACAACCCCCATCTCTGCCCACTGCACCGCCCAGTTACACCCCCGGAATGCTTCTGGAATGCCCTCGTGGAGGCCCCGTGTTGGATATATAGGCAACTCCGTCTGCTGTCCAGAGGGGGCAGTGTTGCATGTATATAAGGTAAAAGATAGCACCTCTATTTGATTGGTCAGACACAACTTGTTGTTTTAGAATGCCCAGATGGGTGTGGTCGGTTATGACCAACCCCTGGCCCTGCCTTAACAATTAATAGGCATGAATTGAAGCCATGGACGGAACAATATGGCTGACTCAGATCATCGCCGCGAAGGAAAATTACATTAAAATCTCTTCATGACACAAGTAGTTGTCAATATGAGAGTAATTTTTTTTACTTCTAGACTATTAAGAATTTTTTTTTAACTTCTACACTCACCCCCCCCCCAAAGAAAAAAAACAAATTCTGTTAATGTTCAGTACTCATTGAACGGTCATTTTATTGAGCCGATGTAATGTGAATACATGAATCTTTCCGTGGAAATTAAATCCCATTTTTCGTACAGCGATTCGCACACCCATATGCAGAACACGCAGGCATGCTTAAAGATGTTGAAATTAACTTTTACACGCGTGCAGGGAGATTTTTATTCAAGAATTTGCGGCAATCCTCCTCCTTGTGAGTCAGCCATATTGTTCCATCCATGGCTTCAAGAATGTGACGTCATGGCTTCTCCAGTGTATAATAACTCCATGGTTATGACAGTTTAACTGAAGAAGTTGACAGTTGACTTGTGTTTTTTTTTTCTCTGTCTGCTGACATGTAGGAGAAGGGAGCAATCAATACTAGCTCTATAAATCCTGTCAGGAAAGTGAGTGTGTGTGTGTGTGTGTGTGTGTGTGTGTGTGTGTGTGTGTGTGTG
>JAJKFI010025386.1:0-14520 GCA_029204185.1 Lerista edwardsae | reverse complement strand
CTATCTATCTATCTATCTATCTATCTATCTATCTATCTATCTATCTAATAATGTGCAGTGTACCACATGCATAACTTTGTTCCAAAAACCATAGTGATAGAGATGCTTTATCGTGAAACATTCTTAAATTTGATCTTAGCAATAAAGTGACCTGATGCGGCTTGTGTCAGTGGGAGATGGTGGTGGAGCAAGGGGGGCAATGGATTCAGGATGCCTTTAACCCCAAGTCTGCCACTGCCTCCATCCAGCCTACTGCATGCAGGCTGCCTTGGTCCATGCCCCACTCACTGAGTCACAATCCTAACCTGGAGTTAGGCTGGCAGTCAGGCCAGCAAAGTTTGACTGGCACAAGGTCCACCATAAAGTGCGTTTGGACCACTCTCGGAGTCAAGGAGGATGGCGCACGTCTGTGTGCTGGCCTCTCTGATTCCAAACATGCTTTAGAGCCAATCTGGGCTTGTGGAGTCTGTTGCTGTGTGGCACAGGGACTCTGCGAGCCCAGATGGGCAGCTCTGCTATTCCCCACCTGGCATGCAGCAAACCAGGTAGCTTTACCTCCCAAGCCAAGCTCCATGTGGGCTGCTTCCAGGTGCTGAGCAACTCAAATTTCAGGGGGTGACATTCTTTAAACAAGAAAGTTGGCGAGACCCCTGCCATATGAGGTGCCATCTTTCTCACAGTCTTCCACCAGAAATTGCTCAGATTGCTGTTCTGAGTCACGGAGCACTTCCCCACTTCCCAAGCCCTAAGATAGGCACAGGTCCCCACTACCATTTAATAAAGCACCCATGTGCAATAAAGCATTGCTGTATTCTTCAGGCATCATCCAATTTATCCATGTTTATGCTTTGGAAAAAAAACACCCATCTGTATAATAGCAGCTATTCCACAGGGAGCTGATTATGACTTTTCACTCTGTCCTTATTTAAGGTAATTACTCTTTTTTCTTTGGTGCTCTGATCAGAAGGCATACTACATCTTTTCCGATACTGCTGACAAATAAGCTTGCTTTACATTCTCCAGGCAAGAAGAGTGAGAGCGCGGTCCTAACCTGGCGTAGCGCCGGTGCCGCTCTTTTGCGTTGGACCAGTGGTGTTGCAAATGTGCCGTCAGGCGTGTCTGTGCCGTGGACGGGAGCAGGCAGCAGCGCTGACGCACAGGCGCTGCTACGCTCATCAGCTGTGCCTGTCGAGCACCAGTGTCGCTAGGCCAGCGCAGGACTGCACCGAGGGCAGTGATGTCATTCAGGGGGAACGGACCAGAACGGGCGTTCCAGATCCTAACGGGCTCCGTGGCTGGTTCCGGGTTCCCGACAAGTGCCAATCAAAAGTGAGTTCCTGTTCCTAAATCATCTGAATGACACCACTGACCGAGGGTGTGCAGAAGCATAACGGGGTGGTGCTGTGGGTGGCATCAGGGGCGGAGATGGAACACGGCCATTGGGATTCCCATCCCCGGGCTGGGTGGCCCTGATTCGGGCTACTCCTGGTCACAAGGACATGCCCCTGCAAATCTGCAGGTGCAGATCCAAATGGGTTTACCTGGGGCTTACCTCGGGGCAAGGGGAAAACATCCCCTTGCCCCGCGCTGAGTTGCTGCTGCCTCCTAACATGCTTAGGATGCAGCCCAGCTATGCCAGCCTGGCTATTCCAGTGCAGGTTAGGATTGGGCTGCCCGACAGGCAAGGGAAGGTACTGAAGTTGACTAGGAAGGTGAGAGCAGCTCAAAAGGTGGGCCTTATGATTACTAGCTGTTGGCCACGCTGATGTCTTCTTGTCAGGACGTGGTGACCTGGCCTCAGTTCCATCCAAGGCACTTGCAAGGCATCTTCCTTCCCCATCGAGAAGCCACTGGGAAGCTGGGAAGCCCATCTGGATCACCTGCAAAGCCCAGCCAGTTCTAAGAAGGGCTTTCTGAACGTTCTGAGATCACTTTGGCACAGGAGGTGAGCCTGGCTTTAGCAGACAGAATCAGAATCAGCACAAATGCCAGCCCTCGAGGTTGGAGAGTCCATGCGGGAGAAAATTTAACAAAGGGCAACTGGTCCAAGACAGAATTGAGAAGCATAAACTGGCTGGAACTCAGAGTGTAATCCTATATTATGCCGGCCTAGTAAGGCCGACATAGCAAGGCTGTACCCTAAAGCCCATTAGGAGGCAGCAGCAGCAACGTCCAGGACAAGGGCAGGTTTTCCCCTTGCACCCGCGTAAGCCCCGGTCGGCCCTAGGTGACTGGATCTGCGCTCAGATCTGCGCCTGCTGTCTTGCAGGTGCGGAGGAATGTGCACAGAAGCGGCCCGAATCAGGGCTGTCCTGGCCGGGGATGGGGCTTAGGATTTGGCACTACGGCCGTCCTGCGTCACAACTGTGTCACAACTTCTGTCTCTGCCCACTGCACCGCCCAGTTACACCCCTGGAACGCCTCTGGAACGCCCTTGCAAAGGCCCTGCGCCAACCGAGTGCCGCCGACGCTTGACCGGCGCATGGCCAGTGCCCGAGCACCAGCACTGTTGTTCGCACTGGTCCAGTGCTGGCCCAGCGTCACAGTGCCGATGCAGATGCACTTTACGGCATGTTTGCGACAATGTTTGGCCAGCGCAAGAGCTTAATTAGCACCAGCGCAAGGTGGGGGGTGGGTATAGGATTGCGCTGCCCAGGTGATAAGGTTGGCCCTCCTGTTGTTCCATGACCATGATCATGCATAACTCTGTTCTCATATGAACAGACAACATGGAGGCAAAAGCATAAATCCATCAGCAAAATGAGACTTGCTCCTGCGGCACTCTAGGAATACCTGGCATCAATACACCTGGAACGCCTGGTTGCTCAGTCAAAGCATGTTCTGGAGCGGAAGTTGCACCTGAAAGCATTTCAGGGAGTGTCAATTCTGCAATCCTAATGACAGAGCAAACCATCATGTCCTGAGGTTCATGGCATACCCTGATTGTACAAGCACAGAAGAGCCTTGTGCACTTGAGGAAGCTTGGCTCAGGGCCTGTTTATGCTTTCCCACCCATTGCACTGATTCCAAGATGCTGAGGAAGATCCAGGGGCCAGTGGCAGCCGATATCCTCAGAGCTTCAAAGAACGCCCCAGTTTCCAGAGCTCCTAGTATTGCTGGTGGAAGAGCTGTGGGCCTTAGTAGAGTGGAAGAATCTGTTATCGCAGGGTCTGATTCTCCATTCGCAAGCACACCTATTCCGGCTGACAGTGTGAGGTTGTTAAAAATCTGCTAAAACGCTTTGGCTACTCTGACAAAACATTGGGCACACTGTTTAACCTTGACGTGTCAATTCACACAAAAGGTGTACGGTTCCATGTGGAAAGCATTTCTGCAGTGATGCACAGGTCAGGGAATATGACTGAGCCTGTCTCATAGTCTGGTGCATTCTATACTTTTTACAAGCTAGTTTGGACAAGTGCGGGAGCACTGGCACTCTAACAGGGTAGGTGGGAGCAACCAGTAGCATCCTGGGGCGCAAGCAGAGGAGCATGCTTTCTTCCCACTTTCTTCTTCACTTAAAGTGCATCTGAGCATCCACCCCCATTCTCCAGAGGGAATCCTATCTGGGTGCTCACAGCATTCATGGGACCTCTATTTGAGCCCATGGCTGAGGTATCATTGCATGAACTGACTCTCAAGATGCTTTGCCTAGGGTCACTCATGGTCAGTATCTCCAGAAGACAAGTTTTGGAACTAGAGGTCCTTTCTTTGAACATGGAACTGTGTGTGTTCCGTAAAGTACAATGTAGGACTGAAGTTGGGCCCAGCATCCATATCCAAAGTAGATTCTTTGTTCTATATCTTTTGCCCTAATCCAGGGCATCTGCAGGAAAAGAGCTGGCACCTGTTGGGGGCACAGAGCACCTGGCATTTCTTCTTGGACAGGGTGATGCAGGCTAGAAAGTCTGAGCTGTGCTCATTCCGTTCCCATGGCTGAGCTGTTGTTTCGAAATGGCATATAAGTCTCCCTAACCAGGGGTTGCAGATCATTCTCCGGCAGGGACAGCCACTTCTGCAGTTTTTGGGAGACATTCTTCTTCGGAAGAGATCTGCCAGGCAGCCATCTGGTCCTTGCATCACACTTTAACTAGGCATTATGGGTTAGTTGCGTTATCCTCAGCAAATGCAACTTTTGGGAGGTGGGGTCTGCAAAGGGTCCTGAAGGTAGGACTCTCACGTTGCAATTCAGGACTCACCCTGAATAAGTACTGCTTGGTTATATCCTGACTGGTTATATCCTGACCAGGAATGCTCTCCTTTCTCTACCAGGCAAACTGGGGATTTTTTGCTCTACATTTCTGTTCTGGGAAGAGAAAGGGGTACGTCCCACCCACCACTTGTGTTCAGGTTGGGTGACTTGTCGTTCAGAACAGTAGGCGACATGTGAGGTGGTAGGTAGGAGTGCCTGAAGATGAGCTCCCACTATGGACCTCTACTGTCTGTTTATGGCAAGGGTGATTGTTCCAGGTTGCCTTTGCCATGCCTTGGTGTTATTGGTCCATTTCTTTTGAAGCTTAGCCCTGTTACACTAGATATTACTATACGTGCAGAGAAATGCAGAGGGTGTTTCTGGCTTTTCCCTATTCAACTAAGTTCCAAGTATATGGGAGAGGCAATCCTGAAGGGTCAGCCCCTTGCTGGCACAGGTACAAGTTGACCAGTGGTGTCATTCAAATGATTTAGGAACAGGAACTCACTTTTGAGTTCAAATTCAAATGTTGGAAAACAAAAACAAAAAAAACCCGGAAGCAGCCATGGAGCCTGTTAGGATCCGGAATGCCCATTCTGGTCCGTTCCCCCTGAATGACATCACTGAAGTTGACCCATTGGGCTGTTAGGGGCTTACCCAGGGCAGGGAAGAGGACAAATGTTCCTTTCCCCATAGGAAGCCTCTGGAGCAGTGATGTCATTCAGGGGGAACGGACCAGAACGGGCGTTCCAGTTCCTAACAGGCTCCATGGCTGGTTCCAGGTTCCCGACAAGGGCCAATCAAAAGTGAGTTCCTGTTCCTAAATCATTTGAATGACACCACTGCTCTGGAGGCCAAAACTCCTCCGTGGGATGCAGCAGGCGCCACTTTGGCGTTGCTGCACGGGGAGTTAGGTAGGGTTGTGCTGTGAGTTCAACAGGATCTACTCCCAGGTGAGTGGGAAAGGATTTCAGCCTTATATTTGTATTTGGCTTGATCCAGGGGTTTACGGCAGCTAAGGAAAGTTGTGGACGAAGCAGTCAAGGCCACATTCCTTCCAGGGCTCCCGATCAAAATAAACAAATGAACAGAACTGGGGAACAGAGGATGATGGAACATTAAAGGATTGATCTAATCTTCTGAGAACGGGATGTGTAGGTGGGACTCGGGATTCAGTCCCCTGAGTGATCTGGCAGCAGTCAGGAATACGCCATCTAACATTGCTTTACAAATCTCACCAATTAAGCATCAGAATGTACATTAAACGCTGTCAGCGTCGTCAAGCACTCAAAGTGCGCAACAAGTAATGGGGAAATGTGTAATGGAGAGCATTACAGTCATCATTCAGCAGGTAGCTATCAGAAGCAGCGACTTTTCTGAAAGCGTTAAAGGGGCAGCTCAAGGGGTTGTATACAAAGACTAAGTTCCAGATGAGAAATCCTTCTTCCAGCTGGAGCACTAATTATATTCTACTGTTTAAACATGAGGGTTCCGCACTTCCTGTCCGTTGCCTTGGACATAATGCAACTTGCACTACACATATTCACAAACAGACACGAAAAGTACAAATAAAAAGATAACTGACAAAAATAAAAAGATAACTGTGTGGTACAAGATTTGGTGCATTGTTCCATCAGGGGGACCAAATCATTCCCATCGTTTTTATCACTCTGCTGGGGACCTGTAGGAATCTGATGGGAGTCAACCAGTACAATCAAAACTCCAAACTCTCTTTAGT
Organism: Lerista edwardsae; assembly: GCA_029204185.1. NCBI lineage: Eukaryota > Metazoa > Chordata > Lepidosauria > Squamata > Scincidae > Lerista > Lerista edwardsae. The sequence goes on along the minus strand of JAJKFI010025386.1, from coordinate 8,590 downwards.
GTGGGATTGGGAAAAAAAGACAAATGTAGCTGCATTAACACCATCACTTGATACGATCGATACAAATGGCTGAGTATTGCAGCCCCAAACATGTTTTGCTGCATTTCAAATATTGTTTTTTAAAGCACTGGTTGTTTCAACCTTATTGGATAAGTCTCAAATTGGCACCCACAGAATGAATGCCTTGTCAGGTTGGTAAAGGTTAAGCTGTAAATATTACAGAATGATTGTTTTGAAATAAGACAGATTTATAGGTCACATTCTCTTAACGTCAACTCAAAAAACGTATTCAGTTCTCAGCTTCTGATAGGAAAAGTCAAAAATGTGGTGTTACACTAGTACAATAGACACTTCTCTCAAAACCCAGCTTACAGTGCAAGCCTATGCATGTTTCCTCAGAAGTAAGAAGTATGAAAGAAAGTCTCAGGGCGCAATCCTAACCTTGAGTTAGGCCAACACAGTTAGGCCAAAACAGCAAAGTGTGGCTGGCTCAAGGGCCTCTGTAAAGTGTGCTTGGATAACTCTCAGAGGGTGCAATCCTAAACAGCGCCGGACTGGCGAGGCCGACGGGCCAGCGCCATATCCGATGCTGTTTAGGAGAGGCTGGAGCCTCCACATGGCAAGGGAGGCTCCAGCCTCTCCTATGTGCTCCTCGAATCTGCGCCTGCTAAAGACCACAAATTGAGCCCGCCCATGTCCCGCCCAAGTCCCATCCCCACCTCCCTCCCTCCCACCAATCCCTGTGCTTCCTCGACACAGAGTCTTCCTCATGCCAACTGCCTTTGGTCGGCGCAAGGGAGGCTCTCCGTCAGCGCTCTGAAGCCGACGCTATGAGTAGCGTCAGCTTCAGAGCCTTAGCGCCAATGTGTGGGTGACGCTATTTTGCGTAGCATCCACTGCTGCTTCCACCATCATCTGATAGGCCAGTCAGATTCCAATTATGAGTTTTATGAGCAGGCAGAGGGGTGTTGGTAGCAGCAGCACTTGCAAATCCTCCATGTTGCCACCTGTCCACTACCTAGTTAGCTTTCTTGGCCATCTCTGGTTTTGAGCCTTAGTTGGAAAGCCAACTAAGGACCTCATGGAAGCACAAACAAAGTCTTGAGTCTGTCTTCTGACTCCATTGGGAGGGAGGTCACTGGCACAAGCATGTATTGTCTCAAGTATGCAGAGCATGACATTGAGGGGGCCCTTGCAGGGCTTTTACCCCAAATGCCTCCCCAAGCAGGATAGAACTGCAAGCAACTTACGGCTGCAATTCTGTGCACATTTACTTGGGTCCTGTTGAACATCTGAGTAAATAGGAATAGGAGCATCTACTAAGTCATCTTTAAGAGTGCTTACTTACCAGATTCTGTTGACATAACCAATAGAACTGCTGGAATTTCTGAGACATAAGAAGCTGAGCACTTCCCACTGCACTCCGGATTTTACCTAGAACTGAACAGGCAGGGTGATTACTGTCACTCTGGGTTTGAAGCAAAAACAATGCATGAATCCATTTACATAACAGAAATGTTAAGCTGGAAAATCCTATTATTCCAGTAGTTTGAGAGCTATTCAATTAGTTTTGTAAGTGTTACATTGTAAAACTGTTTTCAAGAAGAATGGAAACCCAGAGATCAGATCAGCCCTTGAGATCCTATGGTGCATTTGAAAACAAACAATATAAAGGGGCAATAGAAGAGGCTTAATCTAGAAAAGAAAATCATGGTTCCATTTTTAACAGAATCAAAGACTGGAGAGCACAATTGCAAGGTACGGACATTTCTAGGTATCATTTTGTTTTAGAGAAAAACAATTTTTGTTACCTGCGCTAGCAAAAGACACCCTTACTTAGCTGAGTAAGGGCCCAATCTTTTCCAACTTTCCAGTGCTAGATATTCTGCTCCAAGGCAGTGGTGTTCCTACAGGGGGGCAAACACTGAGGGCGCAATCCTAACATGGAGTTAGGCCAGCACAAGTGAGGACAGCAAAGTTTAACTGGCACAAGGGACACAGTAATGTTTGGACCACTCTCGGAGTCACAGAGGCCACCACACAGACATGCACCATCCTCCCTGACTCCATGGGTGGTCCAAACGTGCTTTATGGTGTGCAAGCCAAACTTTGCTGGCCTAGCTCCAGGTTAGGATTGCACCCTAAATGTGTTGCAGGAGTCTGAGATTCTGTGTCATACAGTCCCTCCCCCTCATCTGCAGAGCCATTCATGCTCCAAGGGAGTTCTAGGTGTGAGCATTTTACTTTCATTCCCTTGAGAAAGCCCTACGGAGTTAGGCTGAAACATTGGGGTACTATATGGATTTTGTGAATGTAAATTTTGGGATTTTGTAAAACTCCAAAATGAATTTCTCTTCAGGTAGCAATTCCGGCCACAGAAGCAGGTTAACGTCTATATCATTGCACTCTTTCTGAACTTAGGATTCACTCAACACACAAGTGGGCTGCTACGTGGGTGGTATCACCCAATCATACATGCTTAATCGCATTGCTGAAAAAGGTATAAGAGTGTTGTCAGAGTCAAATTGTCTTTCATACAAAACAAAAAATGCCGCCAGCTGATTATGTGTTAGCACCCTAATGAACAGAATTGGGGGTGGGGGGTGGGAATTAGCTGAAGAGGAAGGAAGTGGGGTGCGGAAATAGTCAATTTGCTGCAATTGCCGGCAAATGAGAATAGCACACAATTCTATTAAAAATAAGCCCTGCAAGCTGCATAGCTAAATAAATATCCCCAAGTAAGTAAGGAACACGATTAGAATCTGATTTATTTTTTTTAATGTCCAAACATTATTTATTTGGATCTGCAAGCCATCTCATTCCCAAAGCCTAGGGAGAGATTAGCGCTTTGAGCAAGCATTCCAGACATGGGTCTGGCATGGATGTATTTAAGGTTGTAGGAAGTCAGACTAATCACTACAGTCAATAGAAAGAGGTTATTTCTCCTTTTGTTGGAATAAAGCTGCATGATAAAATCGGAGGACATTTTTTTTAGTATGCTGCATACCTGCTGTTAGGGATTCCCACACCATGCCTAGAAACTGGCCCGGCTCATCACATCCTGCCCCACTGAGATGCTTCATGATCTAAGATTTTGCCTCCAAGAAGGAGCATTGCTATGCCTGGCATTGCTATATTCAAACGTTTTAGCACCGGGATCCACTTTTTAAAATGACATTCAGAGCGCAATCCTAAACTGGGGTTAGGCCGGCATAAACTAAGCCAGCGAAGTTTGGTCAGCACAAGGGCCACCGTAAAGCACGTTTGATCCACTCTCGGAGTCAGGGAGGATGGCGCACGTCTGTGTGCTGGCCTCTCTGACTCCGAGAGTGGTCCGAACATACTTTACAGTGTCCCTTGTGCCAGCCAAACTTTGCTGATCTAACTGTGCCAGCCTAACTCCAGGTTAGGATTGTGCCCTCAGTTGGGATCTACCTAGCTTTATAAGACTTTGAAAAAAGGTGATCTAGAAACAATATTTTTTTATTTATTTACAAGCAATATTTGTTTGTTTTACAGGCATGCCCTGGTATTCACTGATTCGGTATCCGCAGTTTCGGTTATTCATGGATCCAATGAATACTGGGACACCTATTGAAAAGAGAGGTCTCATGTCTCATAATGAGACAACGCTAATGAATATCCTTAGGATAGAATATCCTAAGGCTTGAGGGGCGTGAAGCAGCCTTCATCTGCCCCTACTACCTGTTACTGATGGAGTTTTTTTTTTACCAGAAAAAAAAGACGCTCCAACATTTGTCTCCCTATATTTACATAAGCTTGCAAACTGCAGGAGCTTGGCTGTTTGCAGGGCATTTAGCAGCAGCCTTGCAAACTGTAGGAGCTCAGCTCTTTTCATAGCAGGAAGCAACAATCTGATTTCTGAATAGCCTCAAGGCTTGAGGCCCTTAGTTAACTGATCTTTCCATCACCCTGTTTACAATGGTGGCTCTGTGGGACCCACCAGAAATCGGGTACCAAGTGGGTCCCAATGCACAGTTTGAGAAACTGCTCCATCTACATTGCCCTCACAGTCAGCAGCTGCCTAGGCTTGAATCAGCAGTCAAGGTAGTGGGAAGGCATTGGCCACACTGTTCCCTTGCCCTCCAATAACGGCTCAGTTGCTGGCTGGAACAACAATATTAGTTCTTGGCCATTAAGCCCCAACCTCAGCAAGTCCTGAGCTTAACATTGGCTTTGCTGCAGCCAGGCTCCCAATGCTTTTGTCCTTTTGGAATGTTTGCCCGGAACTTTCCTTGTCCAAGTGGAGAACCTTGTCAGTCAGCACCTGTGCTAATGATGAGAGTGTCAATGACTTCCATGGGGTGGGACGAGGCTCCAATCACTGCACTAAGCTATTATTAGCTTGTGGATCTGACTGCACCGGTAACACTTACAGTACAAATAGAGGGCACTGAGCCATAGAAAGAATGCCGATTTAAAATGATTCCAACCTCGCAATCCATAAGATTGATTTTCTTTGCCGTTCAGCAACAAATTAAAATGAAAAGGGAGAGAATGGCATTGATGCTTGTCATTTGCGGCAGGCAGATTTCTCTAGGAAGGGCGCTGCTCTTGACAAGCCTTGCCTTGATTCCAATTCGTTGCTCAGTCCAAGCTTGATATTAGCCCATTATCGCTGAACCTAATTCGAAGCCGTCTCACGCAGCACGTATATGGCAAGGACTATGCCAATCTGAAGTGACATAGGATTGCCAGACACACAACCGGACTACACAATTAGCAGACTGCACAATTTGTGACCAACTGAGCTGAATGCAGCCACGTAAGGTGGCCTTTGAGGTGCGATGCCAGGTGGAGTCAGGCTGCAAAACAGGAGGCAGCGTACACAGTGCGGATGGGCCACCACACACCCTAAACACGTTACGGTCCTTTTCTTGTGCCAGATGAGTTAGTGCAATGATGTTTTCCACAACAGTCGAGGCAGATCATAAAAGCAGCCAAGGGTGATGGAAGCTGTCAAGTATCTCAACAAATAAACCAGTGAAATTATGGTATTCATTTGATATTGATTTATTGCACTGCTGGTGCTCTGGGGGGGGGGGCAGAGGAGCGTGCCTCTGCCCCTCTGCTGCCTGAGATGACTGCTTCAATTGGCCTTATGGATGGGCTGGTGCTGATCTTCAAGCTGCATTTTGAACTATCGCTTTGGTCATAATATGAGGGTGCAATCCTAAAATGAGTTAGGCCAGCAAAGTTTGGCCAGCACAAGGGACACTGTAAAGTATGTTTGGACCTCTCTTGGGGTCAGAGAGGCCAGCACACAGACATGAGCCATGCTCCCTGACTCCAAGACTGGTCCAAACATGCTTTATGGTGGCCCTTGTGCTGGCCAAACTTTGGGGGCTTAGCTTATGCCGGCCTAACTCCATTTTAGGATTGCGCTCTGAGTCAGGCTGGGACAGGCTTCCAGTCAGCATCAGTATAGTAGTCCCCTTTGCAAAGCACCAAGACATTACTGACTCATGGGAGTGACATCACATTGTGAGGTTTACTAGGCAGGGCACAATCCTAACCTGGAGTTAGGCTGGCACAGTTAGGCCAGCAAAGGTTGGCCAGCGCAAGGGACACTGTAAAGTATGTTTGGCCCACTCTCAGAGGCCAGCACACAGACGTGTACCATCCCCCCTGACTCCGGGAGTGGTCCAAATGTACTTTACATTGGCACTTGTGCCAGCCAAACATAGCTGGCCTAACTGTGCCAGCCTAATTTCAGGTTAGGACTATATCCTTAGTAGTACGGGGTTGTCTGCCATTGCTTTCACCAGTCATCTTTACGTTCCCCCCAGCAAGCTGGGTACTAATTTTACTGACCTTGGAAGGATGAAAAGCTGAGTCAACCTTGAGCCAGCTAACTGAGAACCCCACTTCCACTGGAATTGAACTCAGGTTGTAGGGAGAGCTTTTGACTGAAATACTGCAGCCTACCACTCTGCACCACATGAGTCTCCAGTCACCATAAAGGTAAAGGTTTCCCCACAACCGACTGAGTGGTCTAGTCGTGACCGACTGTAGGGGGCAGTGCTCATCTCTGTTTCTAAGCCAAAGAGCCAGTGTTTGTCCGAGGACAAGCTTAGCTTCCGTGGTCGTGTGGCCAGTATGACTATATGCCGTAGTGCACGGAACGCTGTTACCTTCCCACCGAAGTGGTCCCTATTTATCTATTCGCATTTAGGTGCTTTCGAACTGCTAGGTTGGCAGGAGCTGGGACAAGCAACGGGAGCTTACTCTGTCAGGTGGTCTCGAACTGCCAACCTTCCAGTCAACAAGCTTAGCTCAGCGGTTTAACCCACAACGCCACCACGTCACCATATTTAACTATAAATGGACCATGGAGCTTGCTGCATGGGAAACTCATTTGGTAGAAACAGAATGCAGGGGCCCATATTAAAAATGTTGTGTTTTGAATAATTTAAATTAACACGACAGTTTAGGACATTGATGTTCCTTAGATCTCAAAAACTGGGAAAAAACTGAGATGGAGGAGGGGAGGAAAAGGAATGGATGCAATCCCATATTCAAATCTTTCAAGGCCTTTTTTAAAATTTCCATTTGGCTGACCCTTTCTCAGTTCAACAATTGAGACATTATCTGGTTGACAAAATGCCTCCTAGAATTAATCTCACATGACATCTGCAAGCACAAAGTCTGCCCCATAAAGTAGAATGAGATACAGCGGTTTCATTTTTTCCCTGCTATGAAGCCAAATGGCAAAATCTTGCTATATGTTGGATGAGATTTTCCATTAAGTGTCCCTTTCTCAAAAGTACCCTTCGAAGACATTTGACTTTAAATTTGAATGACTCCCTGACAGATAATATGAATTTTAAAGAGAATGCATTAAAGCAGCGATTTTCAGCCCTTTTCGTGTCACAGCACACTGACAAGATGCTAATATATTTAGGGCACATCATCTGCTTTTTGATATTGGCAAGGCATACCACACTACTAGTGGGGGGGATCACATAGCCAATAGCCTTTCTAATAAATTACCATGCCCTAAACTCACGTGGCACAACTGCGGACCATTCATGGCACTCCAATGTGCCATGGCACACTGGTTGAAAATTGCTGCATTCTTTTGATAAAGGCCAGTATAATATATACGTTGCCTAATGTAAGGGAAGAATGGGCAAAATGGGTAAAGTGCCCCACAGTTAGTGACAGCACCCTTTGCCCTTGTTCTCAGCTTTACTCGTTTATGGGGAAAATGGGAAATGAACTGCCGCCTCCAAGCCAAAAAGCTTGGATCGATGGATGCTGCCTAGGGAAACCCCTCCTCAAGAATAGCAGACACCTCTGTACTCCCTGGGGATCTACTTAAAATGGCAGTCTGGTTCAGTGGCATTCCGTGCCCTCCTGAGTGAACAGAGAGCACAAACCAAAAAGTGAAAGATGTTTACGGGCAGCCCAATCCTATACTATGCCGGCCTAGTAAGGCCAACCTAGCAGGGCTATATCCCAAAGCCCATTGGGAGGCAGCAGCAGCAAAGTGCAGGACAAGGGGAGGTTTCCCCTTGCACCCGCATAAGCCCTGGTTGCCCCTATGAGCCTGCTTGGATCTGCACTGGCAAAATAGCAGGCGCAGAGGAACGTGGACAGGAGCGGCCCGAATCGGGGATGCCCTGGCTGGGGACAGAGTTTAGGATTTGGCACTACGGCCATCCTGCGTCACAACCCCCATCTCTGCCCACTGCACCGCCCAGTTACACCCCCGGAATGCTTCTGGAATGCCCTCGTGGAGGCCCCGTGTTGGATATATAGGCAACTCCGTCTGCTGTCCAGAGGGGGCAGTGTTGCATGTATATAAGGTAAAAGATAGCACCTCTATTTGATTGGTCAGACACAACTTGTTGTTTTAGAATGCCCAGATGGGTGTGGTCGGTTATGACCAACCCCTGGCCCTGCCTTAACAATTAATAGGCATGAATTGAAGCCATGGACGGAACAATATGGCTGACTCAGATCATCGCCGCGAAGGAAAATTACATTAAAATCTCTTCATGACACAAGTAGTTGTCAATATGAGAGTAATTTTTTTTACTTCTAGACTATTAAGAATTTTTTTTTAACTTCTACACTCACCCCCCCCCCAAAGAAAAAAAACAAATTCTGTTAATGTTCAGTACTCATTGAACGGTCATTTTATTGAGCCGATGTAATGTGAATACATGAATCTTTCCGTGGAAATTAAATCCCATTTTTCGTACAGCGATTCGCACACCCATATGCAGAACACGCAGGCATGCTTAAAGATGTTGAAATTAACTTTTACACGCGTGCAGGGAGATTTTTATTCAAGAATTTGCGGCAATCCTCCTCCTTGTGAGTCAGCCATATTGTTCCATCCATGGCTTCAAGAATGTGACGTCATGGCTTCTCCAGTGTATAATAACTCCATGGTTATGACAGTTTAACTGAAGAAGTTGACAGTTGACTTGTGTTTTTTTTTTCTCTGTCTGCTGACATGTAGGAGAAGGGAGCAATCAATACTAGCTCTATAAATCCTGTCAGGAAAGTGAGTGTGTGTGTGTGTGTGTGTGTGTGTGTGTGTGTGTGTGTGTGTGTG